>JH431610.1:127832-140036 GCA_000239455.1 Strigamia maritima | reverse complement strand
AAATTTTCTGCTGCAGAAAATATTGAGTGTAGAAAGCAGCAGTGTTTACAAATTGCCTTCCTTAGCTGGCATCCATTTTTAAATTCTACTTTTCTCCACTTTTTTGACCAATTTTCAGTCCGCAGTTGGGAAACAACGACAGAAAAACATACTTTTCTGCACAGCAGAAAATTTTCTGTCGGAATTTCTACCAAGTGGGAACTAAGCATTACTTACCTAAAAATCCGAGAACTAGAATTAAACAGAGAAATAATTTGAGTTCAAACAACTTTATTTAATTTAAAATCTTTTAGTCATTTAATGCGTAATGTTGCCACTAGATGGCGGTTAATGTTCGAGTCAACCCCAAATCTTTCGCCCAGCATTGTTTTATTGTACTCTATTGGTGGAATTGTTAAGAAAAATTATGGATTATAGATTATGGATAAATCTTTGTTGAAGATCTTTATGAATTTGGGGTACTGTGAATTTCCTGCAGGATTTAAGAGCAAAAACTAATTTACTAATGATAACTAGTTGAAATAAAATAAAGATTAAAATAAAAAATAAAATTTTTTCCAGTGTACCATACAATTGGCCTTACAAATCAATACCTATGGAATGGAGTTTCCAATCCAATAAAACCTATCGGGTGCTACAACTGATAAAACGCCTTCTATCAATTTACAAAATACCAGTATTAAATTTTTAAAAAACGTTACCAAAATTGCTTTTCGATTGTTTAATGTAAAAAAAAATAAAAAAATAAAAAAAATAAAAAAAAAATTTAAAAAAAAATTTGAAAACGACTTTTTCAACCACTTAGCAATAAACATGACAATAGCTCGCGATCATTTCATTTCCCCTAGCTCTTCTGACCAATTTGTCTCTCCAACCGAATGGATTTCTGTATTTCTACTTTCCTCCCCTCGCTTTTCCCTTCTCCTTCCCTCTAAAATCTCATCACATTGCCAACATCCTAGTACAATTATCCTTTTTTTTTTCAAATTGGAACCATCCAGAATTCCATGTTTTCGCTTAATATGCCCCACCCCGCATGAGGCCCACTTCGTGACTAACTCCTCCCTTATGGGTCGCTGTCGTGTTGATGGCGCCCCGGGTCGGCGATTGAACCATGGGTAGGTGGCTTTACCATTTCTGTCGATTGGAGATCATTATATTTTATGATGACTGTAAATGATGCAGCCAAACTGCCTCGATTGCGGCATGAGAAGGGGAACACTCCTATTCTGGCGTTCTGCGCTTGCAATCTCTAATGATGGGGGAGGAGAAAGATAGGAAATATTTTGATGTTTAAAACTCACAGGGCATTTGAGTTTAGAGCCAGGTTTCCAACTATAAATGGATGATTCTATCCTACGTTTGCCAATAACGACTTAAAGCATTGCTTATAGTGCTTTCCAACTTTAATGGGGGGTCAAATTTTACACGAAAATATTTCTAATGTTGTGAAACCGAGTGCTTTAGAAATATCGTTAGGCTTTATTGGAGGTAATAACTAGATAAAAGTCGGTAAGCAATAAGCAAATGACTTTTATTGTTCTTTCTATTTTATATTCAAATCTGTTATTTCATTTAGTTATATAATTATGCCATAATATACTATAATATGGTAAATCCTCAAATTAAAGCCCCGGCGGTAATTGGAGATGGGCGCTTATTCATTTTCAATTTTAAATACTTATAAAAATGAAGTACCAGGCGCTAATTGCAAACAGGCGACAATTAGAGACTGAGAGGAAATTGGGACTGGGGCCTAATTAGAGGATTTACAGTATTTGCATACTACTGTATTTCCTCGGAAACAACGGCATGCCGGATAACAGTGAATCTGACGAGTATTACGTTTTCCGGCACTGATTCGAATTTTACGACATGCTGGAAAAATGACCAGTTGTCTACTTGTCAAAAACTGGTCAGAATTGCTTTTACCGGGAAATACGGTATAACAAGCTAGACACTCGTTTCAAATTGATGAAGGCAGTTAATACATGATGATGATTCCAGGTGGTCTGCATTACAGTATTTGATGGCTTTTTCTCGTATGTGCAAATACAAAAAACCCAATTACAATTAATACATAATACATAATACATAATATGGTACACGGTCTGCAATGTTGCCGAGCCACAGAAATGACACTTTACGAGTAAAATTGCATCAAAATGAGTGAGTGATGATGATTTCGTAATGCATACCGTACACAAAACACTGGCTGCATTCAAAAACTCTTATGTGTTAAATATGTAAGGTATCGGTGTGTTGTGTTTAGGAAAATGAGGTCACTTCCTTTTGTGCGTGGGTTATTTCCTAACACTTCGCTCCGCATCAACCGGAGTATTAACATGGGGTTAAGTGTTATAGGAGTGTGTAAAATGAAAGTAGCAGCAACCATCCTAGAAACATATTTAAACACAAATATTTGTTTAAAAGTAACAATCTATAAGAAATTAGCGATCTAATTTTTATTGATTTGTTATTGGTTTGTTATTATAATTTCTCGTGAATTTTACAATTTATGCATTTAATTACAATGGGATTTAGAGAAATTGAATTGAATTGAATTGATGCATTTGGTTACAATGGATGATTTGGAATGGTTTTCAGGGTTCTTATGGGAATACCTTAAAGGTGGTCCCTTCATGCTCCATATGTATAATGTTGTGAAAACGTTTTAGAGTATTTAACATGTCATTTGTCTCATTGGTCATTCATTGAGAACAACTGATGCAGTGAACCACTGAAGAAGACCAGTGAATGGTCGATGGCACTGAATAATCAGTTAGTACCATTTTAGATAAAGTAGTTTACATTTTATTCTAAACAGTGCCGGATTTCTGCCTAGGCCAACAAGGCCACGGCCTAGGGGCCCAGCCAGCCTAGGGGCCCCGGTAGTCGTAGGATTCTATAAATTTTATAGAATAACGTAACTATAGTAACATAGACTGTATTATTCTGATGTTTATTAAAGTCATTAAAGTCGATTTAAAATTATATGTCCTGTACTAGTGCATTTAATTTGCTAAATTTCCAAAATAGCTTCGAGATGGTGGGGGGCCCAAATGTCAAGTGCCTAGAGGCCCTGGGTCTCTAAGTCCGGGCCTGATTCTAAACTAGCATATCAAATTGCCATTAAGTGCATTCGGAAACTAAAACATTTTTGTGTTTCCCTCGTTTTGTTTCCTGAAATGTGCCGTCATTTCCGAAAATATTTACGCACTATGCTTGGTTCCCATTTGGCAGAAATTCTGACAGAAAATTTTCTGCTGCAGAAAATTTTGAGTGTAGAAAGCAGCAGTGTTTACAAATTGCCTTCCTTAGCTGGCATCCATTTTTAAATTCTACTTTTCTGCACTTTTTTGCCAACTTTTCAGTCCACACTCCACAGGTGGGAACCAACGACAGAAAAACATACTTTTCTGCACTGCAGAACATTTTCTGTCTGAGTTTCTGCCAAGTGGGAACTTAGCATAAATCAAGAAACGTGCACGCGCATTTAAGGAAACGCTACAATTCCAGTGTTTCACGAGACACGAGTTTGTGTTTTACAATTGCACACCGTCTGCGCAGCATCTGTTGTAGAATTTCAGGTGCCATTTGTTTTCGAAGTCACATGACTACGTTAAGTCATGTGATAGAAGCTAAAATGTAGCTAAAACTTGCCTAAAACTTACCTAAAACTTGACTCAGATTTTCACACTCAGAATTATACACAAAACACACAAAACACACAAAAATAACCACATGACGAGTTTTGCATGTTTTGGTTAGTTTTGCACCCCGAATGCACCTAGTAAAAACAAATTATTGTAAATTGATGTTTTGTACAAGTTATAGACGTATAACATCATCTTCAATGCATATCCTTTAATTCACAATAATTTAATGAAAATTTGACATGCTAGTTTTAAGCTAAATAAATTTTACTTCATCAGAAACCAAAGGTACTATGTCGACCAATAACTGGTCTTCCAGTGCTTTCGACCATTCAGTGGTTTAACTGCGTCACTTGTTGAAGCACAACTAAAAAGTTGAATAATGTAAACTTATAATTTGGTTGGTTTGATATGTTTGATAGTTTAAATTGATGCATTTAATTACAATGGTTGATTTTAATTAATTACTTTTCTTTGTGGAAACGTTCAGCCGTCCAGAGTATTTAACATGTTATCGTTATCACCAATAATCTCATTTGTCATTCATTGAAAACAACTGATGCAGTTAAACCACTGAGAAAGACCAGTAAATGGTCGAAAGCACCGGAAGACCAGTTCCAGTTATTGGTCGACAGTACTATGGTTTTTGATGTAAAGTAAAATTTATTGAAAACTAGCATATCAAATTGGCATTAATAAAACAAATTATTATATTACAATTTATGAAGTAAACAGTCTAAATTTGGGATATTCATTAGACAGTTTGCGATTTCTCGTACGAAATTTTTATTATTACGAGACTTGTATTATTACGAGATTTTATTAAAAATCTCGTGATTTCATTTTTCGTTCCAACACTCTCGGAATTGTTGTGTATACGACTTCACTTGCGCATGCGCACTGCCTACAATCACAACCATTGTCGTGAAATTTTGCCGCCATTTTCCCTCCGCTTCGGCTGTAATTTTGGCAAAGTTGTGTCGATTACACTATCTCAGGTTAGTTGTTTAATCAGTCAAACACCTTGCAGAAACCACAAGCCCAATACTTAGGCTTAATTTGTGTAAAGTGTCTTGTTCTCCTAAAAATTGCTGCTGCCGATTTAAATGTCGTTTGTAATGTGTTTCGTTATCAACCGCAAACAACGATACGACATTTTATTAACGAGATTTTAAAAAACAAGATTTTTTTAAAATTTTGTTTTTTTAAATCTCGTTTTCTTGGTATAGAGTCATTTAGATGGGCGCCATTTAGGTGCGTCAAAATAGGCGGATAAAAATAGGCGGTAGGACTTTTAGGCAGACAGTCAAACTGACGGGCAGCCAAACTGACGGGGAGTCATTTAGGTGGGTGCCAAACTGACGTAGAGTTATTTAGATGGGTGCCAAACTGACGGGGAGTCATTTAAGTGGGTGCCAAACTGACGGGAGCCAAAAAATTAAAATAATAAAATTTAAAAAATTTAAAAATAATAAATTATTTTATTTATTTATACTATTAAACTAAAAAAACAAAAAAGAACTAGAAAACAAAAAAATCTAAAAAACAGGCAAAACCCTGAGCATGTTATTAGACAAATCAGTAACTACTGATGTCCTTGATGAAGTAGGAGTAGCAGTGATTGTTGTCATCCTGTTCTTCATTTCATCAACAGCTTTTCGTGCTAAAAATGTTGCAATATTCCCACCGTGTGTGTTCCGGTTGCTTGTCAGCTACAAGTCCATCAGTAACCACGCATGTTTGGATTTATACTTTACGTACGTATGAAATCGACAACGCCATGCAGTAGTACCGATTACATTATCGTGCTCTTTCACATATTCGAATCCACAGTAAATTAAAGTTTTTTGGCCATGAGTGCTTGTCCCATACTGCAATTGTGCTGCCATTATTCATTCGGTCGCAAAGATCAGTAGGCCCCTTCAAAAACTCAAGCACGACTCGTGCCATGACGCATAGCACGAGATTCTCGTGCCATCTTGTTCAAGTGACTTGCGTTACACCTGTATTACGAGTGACATGACCAAGGTAGCACGAGAATCTCGTGGCACCCACCTAAATGACACCCGTCATATTGTCGTAACGCCCATTTGTCGCGCATGTTCAAATGTCTGCCCGTCTGTTTGACTGCCCGTCCGTTTGACTACCCGCCCAATTGGCATCCGCTCATTTGCACCCCCCCACGTGACGCCCGTCTATATGGCACCCACCTAAATGACACCCATTCGTTTTCGGTCTCTTACGAGAAATCGCAAACTGTCTATTATTTACAACAATATCCAAATCCATTGTTTGAAATGCAAATATAAAATCTGAAACATGAACCTAATATCCAATTTTTATTCCATGTTCCAAGCTGTCCTCTTGAATTTTGAAGTACAATTTTAACGTATGATAATCTTGAGGGGTCCGATATTCGTTCGATTCTTTCTCACTGTACCTCTGTATCTTTTCTGAATTCCTCTCGAATTTTAGCCGAATCGGATTTTTGCATTTTTGATCTTGGGCTAGTTTTTTTAAGCTGATTTATTGCTTCAATTCACCGGACAGTGGTGATGTAACAACCTACAATACACGTTGTTATAAAAGATAGGAATATTTGTCCTCGCAAGCCACTAGTCACTGTTGCTATTTGCTAAGAACCAACATTGATTTTCCGAACAGCTGAATTAATGCAAGATACATAAAATTAGAATAAAATGCGTCATTATTATTTAGAACGAGGTAAAAAAAACAAACATGACATCACTCACTCGGGAGAGCGAATTAAACGTTACAATATCTGATAATCGAGGAATTTTTAAATGTCATGTTTGATTTATGAGAATAAACCTCACATTTCTTGATTTAAGGCTGACGGTACTATATACACCGTGCAGTACGTAAATTAAACGATTAGACAAGTCGCAATGATGAAAAAATGTATCAACTTTTGATTAAAACATTTCAAGTAGAATGCATTTCATTTCGTTTGATTAATTTTAAAACAAGCACAAGATTTTTTTTTTTTTTTAAATTTTTCATCGAACCGAACATGGTTGCGGCTTTGGATTTCCTGATTAAAAATGAATTTTTCTTTCCCATTTTGTCTCGGGACCCCACTTTTCGTGGATGAATTAGTTTGGAACTTGGGTAAACATATTCCTCCATCTCCCTAAAGGCTTTGTGGAATAAAATGCCGAGTTCGTGCCTAATCGATGAACGCAGAAAACAGGTCTGGAAACCGCACCGGCCCCTTTCTCCATCCCACAACTCCACTTCCTTCTATTTTCGCAAAATTAATTTGCAAAAAAATCACAAATAAAAGCTTACTCAATTTTCCTCATCTCATTCTTAAAGCTCAGCAGCGAGTCGGGAGTCGGGACAAGTATGGGAAAAACATGGAAATTTTAAAAAGGTTCTGGGTGTCTCCCGACCAGGCGTAAATGTCTTTGCAAGAAAGAAGATCGAAGAAGAATCCATTATGCACATTTTTTATTTGCGAAGAAATGAAAGACTTCCGAGTAAAGCGAGTGACTGCGATAGAATGGAAGACTTCGGAAACTGTTCTTACAAATTGACGTTTATGCTTAGTTCCCACTTGGCAGATATTCCGACAGAAAATTTTCTGCTGCAGAAAATTTTGAGTGTAGAAAGCAGCAGTGTTTACAAATTGCCTTCCTTAGCTGGCATCCATTTTTAATTTTTACTTTTCTGCATTTTTTTGTCCACGTTTCAGTCCACAGGCGGGAACCAACGACAGAAAAACATACTTTTCTGCACAGCAGAAAATCTTCTGTCGAAATTTCTGCCAAGTGGGAACTAAGCATTAGTGATTTTATTTCAAGATAGTTGCAACTTGCAATAATTTGTTTCAATGGCAATTTGATATGCTAGTTTTTTTTTAAAATAAAAAAAAATTAACTTATTTTATTCAAAACCATTAATTTTAAATTAAATTTAAATTTTTTTCCAATAATTGGTTACGCAGTGCTTTCAACCATTCATTGGTCTTCCTCAGTGTCCTCAATGAATGACAAAAGAGTTGGCGATAACATGTTATATATCTGCGATATTTTGCAAGTAGAAAAAGTGATATTTGTTCAAAAAATCTCTTTTTAGTCGGGTGAGTAAGAATAAATCAGCAGCTTTCAAACAATCGGGATAAACTAAGTGCTGTGTGGTCAAAAAACGTTATAAAGATGGTATTTATAGCAGAGGGAAGTTTGTGAGTGGTCACCACAAGGGTGTTCTAGGAAAATTGGGGGTTAAAAAGTCAAGTGGTCAAACTCTAAAACTAAATTAATAAAAATAACAATAGGTGCATTCAGGAACTAAAACTCGTCAAAAACGAGTTTTGAGAGTGGTTAGTTTTGTGTGTGTTTTGTGTATGTTTTGTGTATAATTCTGAGTGTGAAAATCTGAGGCACGTTTTAGCTTCGTTTTAGGCAACGTTTTAGCTTCGTTTTAGGCAACGTTTTAGCTTCGTTTTACCTTCTATCACATGACTTGAAGCAGTCATGTGCCGTCTAAAACAAATGGCGCCGATCTAACTCTACACAGTAGAGTAGTTGCTGCGCAGACGAGTGCGCAATTGTAAGACACAACTCGTGTCTCGTGAAACGCTGGAATTGTAGCGTTTCCTAAAACGCGCGTGCATGCGAGTTTCTTGGCTTAAACTTAAACGTTTCCGGCAATGACGACACATTTCAGGAAACGAAACGAGGGAAATGACTAAAACATAGAAATGTTTTAGTTCCTGAATGCACCTAATATCTTTTTAGCTTTAGTTTAAACCTAACAAATTTCAAAACTTTAAATTTCACAATATCCAAGAAGACTAAACGTTTGCGTTTAGTCACAACATATGAAGCATGAAAATCTTCATCCGTAAGAACCCTGAAAACCAATCCAAATCATCCATCGTAATAAGTCAACTCGTACTATCATACATCAATACATCGTTCCAACCTTTTGGTTTTGTCCAAACTAATATAAATCATCTAACTTCAATGCATATCACTTAATTAACAATAATTTGTTTTATATCTAAGATAGTTGCATATATAAATAATACGCCAAGGCTATTTCCCCAAACGAATTTCAAATTCCAGTTCACCTTTCCCATGACCTAGCCTAACGCCTGCGGCGGGCTGACCTCACCTTACTAGGTAAAGTGGACTGGAAATAGAAATTGTAGCTACGAGCCGTTCGGGGAAATAGACAGTACGTAAATAATATACAAATCACCTACACCGATAAACACAACCATCGCATATGGGCTGCACTGCAAGGCTTTCCAAATTACGTATTTTTATGCTCATATACTGATGGGAGATTTTTTTATTATTCCAGCAAAGGTATTAATAGGAAATCAGCTGCTGCTGTATACGGTCCTGTGTTAGGTACCCCATTAAAAAAAACACCCCCATCCCTTAGAATAAGGATATAAGGCCATTCGGGGATAAATGTGCGGTGACAAAAATTTGCCCTCTCTCGATCCGCCTCCCCACCCGTTGACACACAAAGTCATTACGGAAAAGATGAGGGGAATGGTAATTGGATAGAAATTCAGAGAAATGGCCGTGCTTTTAATGGAAGTTGGTAAAGAGAGACAGAGAGTTGAAAAAAGAAATGAAACAGACTAGAAGGCGGGGATTCGAAAAGAAAAAAAAAAAAAAACAAAACAACTTATACTCCAGAAAGTAATTTAACGATGCTTAGAAAAGGAAAAGGATAAATGGCTTGTAGAATTTACCACTGATCGATTGGATGGCTGGGCTGAAGAGGCGCTTAATTACCTGGCAAACACCAACTTAACCGCTATAGGGAAGTAAAGGGGTTGAAATGAGAATGAAAGGCGGGAGGGATAGGGAGTGACGTGAGAATGAAAAAGGACAATGACACGGACTGTGCTGTGTGATGTCGCTATATAAGTAAACATTTCCAAGTAGCGTGATGAGTTGGAGGTTTATTCGCTGGTCACACCCAAAAAGTATAAATAAAATTAATGTACGTACGAAAGGTTAGGTGAATTTGTTGGAATTCATTACTAAAAATGCAAGGAGGTTCAGATTAATATTTTATTCCTACTAATTTTGTATTTTGAACATGTTTTAAAAGGATTTTCAATTTTCTCTGCAGTAGGTATCCCTTTAAGAATTTTCGCTTCTATCAATATGTACTTTTTCAAAGAGACGAAGTCGTATTTTAAAAGTAGCGTTGATTATTTTATTCGAATCGATGGAATAGAGATTGTTTAATTTTTAAAATTATCCCCATATTATATTTATACGATTAAAATAAAATTAAAATTCTAAAAACTTAGCCATTTTATTTCTGCTTCCTTAAATGTCAATGACAGAGAAATTTTTATATTTTTCCTGGTAAAATCGACGGTTCTCACAGCTTTGACACCAGGGGCTAGGCCAAACAGTTTTACAAAATGGCATGACTGCGAGTCGTCCATCTGCATAATCTGTGTTTCTACGTCTGTGTATAATATCGTAAGTATGGGTATTAAGCCTAAATTTAAAAATAATTTATTTAAATTCCAATAAAAACTAATTTTGTCTTTGAGCATCAACAAACACGATCGATTAGCTTCAGCTTCAGGCATTGCTTTAATTTGCGTTGCTTTATATTTATATTAGACAGTTTGCGATTTCTCGTGCGAAATTTATTTCCTTACGAGAATGGCAAAAAACGAGATATTGTTAAAAAATCTCGTCCCTTTGTTTTAATGGATTTATGAAATTTTTGAAAAATTTCATTACACATTGTCGTTAATTTTTTGTCTCGTACGAGAATGGCAAAAAACGAGATATTGTTAAAAATTTCGTCCCTTTGTTTTAATCGATTTATGAGATTTTTGAAAAATTTCGTTACCCATTGTCGTTAATTTTTTGTCTCGTATGAGAAATCGCAAACTGTCTATTCTCAAAGAGTATAGAACGACATATTAATAATATAATGTTTAAAGTGGTTTTTCAAGTTCTGAAACCAGCAGTCGACATTATGAAAAAGTTAAGATAAAAGCAGGAGTAAATCTAAATCGAGAATCTGCATCTCATGTGCGATGTCATACACAGCGCCCTGTCAGCAGTGGCTGACATTTTAAATGTTGGCCACTGCTGAGTAGTCTACCCAACAATGTCCGTCACTAAACTTAAAGGTTACAGGAAAAGAAAAATAATATTTCACTAAACTGTCTTTTAGACTCTAAATAACACTTACAATACATTTAGAGTGGCAAAAAATAGCATCACATAAAGTTTTTGGCATCTGAAGTTCAGGTTTGCTGACGTGAAAAACGCGAGAAAAACAATGAGAAATGGAGCGAAATGGTGTGATGGCACCAGCTATGTCATGCATGGTCACTTTTAGCGCAGTATATACCATAATGCATGACGTAGATGGTGCCATCACGCCATTTCTCATCACTTAGATGTCTTAAACTCATTACATGTGACATTTTGGACATCATAGTTATGGCAAATGACTTGCTTAATGCTTAGTTCCCACTTGGCAGAAATTCAGACAGAAAATTTTCTGCTGCAGAAAAGTATGTTTTCTGTCATTGGTTCCCACCTGTGGACTGAAAAATGGAGAAAAAAGTGCAGAAAAGTAGAATTTAAAAATGGATGCCAGCTAAGGAAGGCAATTTGTAAATACTTCTGCTTTCTACACTCAAATTGCAAATCAGATCCAAATATTATTTTTCCCATTATTCGTATTCACTAACTTGCTATTATTATTATTATTTGCGCCTGCAAACAATCATAAAAAAAAACAATCATTTCCCCTAGTGCGAGTGTGAACTAAATTGACATATTGCACCTGCCTCAGATAACCACAGCAGCGTTAAAAACTGACAAGTGAATATTGCTGTCACTCACATGACTGGTTCACGCAACTGACAAACACTGAGGGCATCTTTAACTACTCTGGCACACCGCTGGGGGAGGGGCAGATCTGCAAGGGCACAACAACAATCGATAAATGACAGGAAAGAGTAGGGGGAGAAGAGAAGAAGAGAAGCGAAGATGTTTCGCGTGCTGCCAGAGAAAAGAGCTTCCTAAAGTCAATACAGGACCATGTAATTAGCAACCATCGGTCATCGAGGTCAAAACAGATTCACTTTTACCTTGATTCACTTCTTTTCTTTTTTTTCTTCTTTTGCTTTTTGTTTGAGGATGAAGCCAAAATGACAAAAGACGGGGGTTGGGTGATAGCTGAGAGCTGTAGACTGTAATTGCGTGCATGACTTTAGCCGTTACACGGGCCAGAGACAATTGGAAATCCATGTACCTTCCGGAATAAATTTTTAATCGAGGATTTTAGAAAAAGTTGAGATGCACCAAATCGGTATACAATAAAAAAAAAAAAGAAAAGAAAAGATTATTGACCTTGGCCAGTTTGCATGCATTATTTTTAATCCAATTCCGGATTTTAACTTTTTTTTGACAATTGAAAATAAATTGATAAAAACTCAAGGCTAAGTTATTCAGGCAGGTGCAACTGAAGTATGAAGCTTGTTTTTTTTTTTTTTTTTTTTTTTTTTTTTNTT
>JH431610.1:103703-120526 GCA_000239455.1 Strigamia maritima | reverse complement strand
TTTTTTTTTTTTTAAATAGAACTTTTTCAACTAAAAAGTGCATTTTTTTTATTTTAGATAAAAACCGACTTTTTGAAGTAAAAATTGTTCAGAATTGAATTTGTCATTTAAAAATGAAATTGTTCAGCTGAAAATGACATTTTACATCTATTCAAATTTTTCAACTATAAAGTTTGCATTTTTTTGACCAAAAATAGCATATTTCAAGAAAAATTTGCATTTTTTGGCTAGAAATAGCATATTTCAGCAAAAATTTGCATTTCTCGGCTAGAAATAGCATATTTCAGCAAAAATGTGCATTTTTTGGCTAGAAATAGCATATTTCAGCAAAAATTTGCATTTCTCAGCTAGAAATAGCATAGTTCAGCAAAAATTTTCATTTCTTGGCTAGAAATAGCATATTTGAGAAAAAAATTTGCATTTTTCAAAAATCCTTTTTAATCCGGATTAATCCTGAAACGGCCAGAAAAAAATCATGGATACATCAGCCTGTAAATGTCCTACGTCATCTTTTAGTTTGCTTTAATAAACTAAACCTAAAGATGGCTGCTAGAAATAAATGGCTCCATTCAGTTTGGCTTTCAATTCTAATCTAATTTTAATTATGCTAATTTTAAATTATTACGTGCCAGAACAATTGAATTGAAAATAACAATGTGGCAATTGTTAGAGACGTTATCATTGCCGATAATAATGTCATTCATTGCCTGTCATTGTCGTCTATCAATGTGTTTTTTGACTTCGCAACAAGTAGCGCCATCTCTGACCAGAAGAAATTGTAAAATTCTAATAATATAATTTATATAGTTCGATTCCTAGACAATTCAAAAAAACTAAAAAAACAACCTAGTTCGACTGTTTTTAAATATAATAATCTAAATTAATTAACTAATTCATAAATTAAAAAAAAAATAATAATAATAATAATAATAATAATTTGTCAGTGCATCCGTTACGTAATGTCAAATAATATTCAATTTCCCGTATCGAACACCCTTAGAAATGACATAAAATATGAAAACAATACCAGTTTATAATAAAACTAAGGTTTAATAGAATAAACTTTAAAAAAGGAACAACTAGGCTACTAAATTAAAAAGCACGCTTACCAGTTACCACGTTGGTGATGATCGGTGATAATAAAAATGCTACGAGCATTCGCAGGTGGCGCCACCGTCGAATGCTTCACCAGCGGTCTAAGCGGAGCTTCCAGTCTAGGCGCTGCTTCCGACGTTGGCATCGCTTCCCGGTGTGTTCAGTGTGTGTTGATCGAGTTTGACGAGGATTGCGAGCTCAAATCATCACATTCGGATGTTTTAGGCGCTCATTGCTTACGCCACATCGAATCGGACACGGACGTTTGGCGTCTTTTTCCCAGTTGACGAATCGAGGTAAGTGATCGTCTTTCACTTTCTCTCTCTCGGCCTCACGGGTCTCTTAACCGAGAGCCACGCTGCGGCCAGATTGGCCCGCGTCGAGTCGCTCCGCGTGGCGAACAGGCTTTCTTGTGTTCATGGCGAGTAAAAAAAATATTTGACGTTATGTTGTGTGTGTTGCGGGTTATTTTTAAAAAACGATGCAAAATTAGTTCGGATGTTTATTTTAAAAAAAAAAAAAAAAAATTATTCACATCACCGCTTGTTTGTTTATTCTGTAATATTTGTTCATCACATCGATTTTTACCCAACCAGAGCCAACGTAAACCATAATTTTTTATTTTTTATTTGTTTTTTTAATGTTTTCTTTTATATTTTTAAATTTCTAATCTAATGCGAGGGCGATAAAGGTTTACCCACTTGGAACAGAGATGTGGTGTTGGTTTTGTTTATCTCGGTTAATGGCCGGGGTGGCTTCGGCTTCGGCTTCAGCTTCGGCTTCGGCTTCGGTTTCGAAATCGAAATTGTAATCGGAATCTGAATCGGAAGGAGTTAAAATTGTAGGGTATTAACTGAAAATTGGTGAATTGATCAGCCACCTGTAATGAACTATGTAGGTCTATATACTTGAAACACGAATTGATTTTTATCCTCAAATCTTAATTTTCAGTGACAGACTTGGGAAAAAAGATAATTTATTTATTCTAGTAGTTGCTGGCCTACCGGTAGGCGAGTAATTGGAGATCGGGCGTAAATTCGAGATAGGCGTTTATTCATCTTCATATTTTTAGTTGACAAAATGTACAACATTGACCCTTTAAAGGACCGGGCGTTAACTAGAGACAGGCGTTTATTCATTTTCATATTTTTAGTTGACAAAATCTACAAAATTGACTCTTTAAAGGACCGGGCGTTAACTAGAGACAGGCGTTTATTCATTTTCATATTTTTAGTTGACAAAATTAAAGGACCTGGGCGCTAACTAGAGACAGGCGTTTATTCAATTTTTAGTTGACAAAATGTACAAAATTGACCCTTTAAAGGACCGGGCGCTAACTAGAGACAGGCGGCAATAATTTTAAGCAGAAAACCAGCTGGCCAGCTAATTGGAACCAGATCCCGATTGGAGGATTTATGGTAAAAAGTATTTCTGTACCAATGTGGTTTTCACTATTCTCACCCTATACGCATCATATACAACAAAAGCGAAGACTCGAGTTGTACAGTTGAGTTTATATTTACATTAAAGGGTTTACGACATCGGATTTTTTTTATTGCTTCACAGGATCAGGCATGTTTTAAAACCTTTAAATAATTTTTCTGAGATTTTTGCGAAACCAAATCGAGAATGTGCATGATGGTTACTAATCGTGATGTAAACCTTATGCATTTAACATGGGGAATACTATACTGTGACGTCAGTAACAGCGCCACGCCAGTAGTGGCCAACAATGTCCTTTACCAAGTTCAAATAAGCTGTATAAGCTGTTTGGGATAGAAAATGATTTTTTTAAACGTGTTCTAGAAAGTTTAAAAAAATAAATAAGAGATATTCTAAGAGATATGGCGAAAATAAACAAATTTTTTGATGTCGTAAAACCCTTTAACAATTATTCTGCGTGGAGCGTGGTAGACACATGCATTTTGAATTGTATGGTTTATTTACCCATGCAATTCAAAATGCATGTGTCTACCGCGTATGCGTTTTAAAGTTCTATTCCATTAACGTTATACTACTTCAATTCTATTGCCATTGATTACGAATCTTGGTTTCGTGGTTAAAATGTCAATTGGATTTAGGTTCAATAATTTCCTTCATTATGTGTGCTTCGCATTTTTAATTCGCGAATTAAAAATTAAATAATCATCAAAAGTCTTCCGATGAAGACCGAAACATGAATGCCAAAAACTACCCAGGTAACACGTGAATGTTGCTGGAATGTTCCGAATGTCACCTGAATGTTGGCACTGTTTTCAGTATTTCCGCAAGATTTACGCAACGTTGCTGTAATGTGAAACGATTAACAAAACAACTTAGATTTTTGTCAATGGTTACTTACCGTATTTCCTCGGAAAGAACGGCATGCCGGATAATAGTAAATCCCACTAGGAAGCCGTAAAATTCGAATTTACGTTTTACAGCATTATTGTTACAGCATGTCGTAAAAATGACCAGATGCCTGATTTTTAAAATCTGGTCAAACTCGGTTTTTCTGGCCGTTCTTTCCGAGGGAATACGGTACATGCATCGTTTTTTTTTTAATGTTGCATCATTGTTCCGAATGTCACTTAATTTTTTTAAAGTTACGGCCATGTCGCCAATAAAACAGGGCAACGGTGCAACAATGTTAAAAGAAATGATAGTTGGAACAGTGCAGCAACATTGCAAATGTTATTACCAAACATTACAGCAATGTTGCAGCAATGTTGCAGCAACATTCGGTGTTACTAGTACCTGGGATATTGGTACCGTATTCCCTCAGAAAGAACGGCACGCCGGATAAGGACGAGTCCGACCAGGGTGCCGGATAATTCGAATTTTCCGGCTTTTTGTCCATTTGATTATTAACTGACCAGTTGTCTACTTGTCAAAAACTGGCCAGACTCGTAATTACGGCATGCCGTTGTTTCCGAGGGAATACGGTAATTAAAGTAAAACAATATTCGATTTTTGATTTGCAAAGATCATAGATCATCGATTCGGTGTTAGGCGAGGAGTTGAGTTGTCAAATATTGATGTTTGTGGTAAGTGCCAACTGATAAGTGATAAACAGATAGATAATAGAGATGAGCGTAATACATGTCTGTCCGTTTGTCAAAAAATGAATTATTAATCAGATAACGTAGTAATGTAATGTAATGCAATTTGTATTGGAGATTACTCGAGACTGTCAAAACTGGATTTTCTTTCTTATAAACGACATGAAGGCATTACCACATTAGTATCAAACCCAATCCAATCCAATCCAATCCTCTTGGTACATTTAAATAGGGTACCTACTATGATTAATGATAGGACTGGCAGCTTACACTCTGTTGAAGTAAAGTTTAACAGACCTATTTCCATATCTCGTCATTGAATTGAATTAATGATGTAGATGTAGATTAGAAAGCGGTGCGCAGGCGCAATGACTGTATCGCTTTCGTGGGGCCTAAATTGACTCGGTTTATTTTATTTCTAATAATACTAGTATAGGACATATATTTCAAATCTAATTAGTGAATGTTAGTTTTCTATATTAGAAAATAAAAGTTAAAAGGAAATTAATTATTAATTGATTGATTTTTAATCAAGTTTCATTCGAATTTAAATTTTAAATTTTGTGTTTTACATTTTTAAATCCAAACATTCGAAGGTTTCTAAAGTCAACAGTGTACTCTAGACCAAAGCAGCCCCAATTGCTGTTATTTTAAGCATGAAAAGTAAACATTTTATCTTGAAAATTTCCTAAGTTTGATTAAAGGGAAAAATTATCAAAATTTTTTTTTTATGGGTTTATTGAATGAAACATGTTTTTAAACTCTATTTTTCAATTCGTGCACGAAACTCCCATTGGTTAATGACTTGTGCATTGTACTGAAAGTATATATTGTGGTATCCTCCAGTTGAGCTGAGTCGAAAATTCATCGCTTCGTAGTCCAAAAATGAGCGTACCATTGTTAACGAACGAAAACGCTTGTAAAATATTTTTAAAAAATTATTTACATTTGGGTTTTTCTATTGTTGCGCACATTTTTTGGCTACGAAACAATAGGTGCGTTCAATCCTGAAATGAAAAGTCACTTATTTGTCTGAAATTACTTTTAAAAGGCAAATATGATGTAATTTACGTTCTTTGCCTTGTAGAAGTCACTTCTTTTTACTGCGCATGCGCAGTGTTCACAAAAAATAGCTTTAGTGGCATCCATCTTGGAAACGATTAGATCGTGATGTTTCTGGACTCTGAACTGAAGTTTTAGCGAAAAAATCCTGCTAATTTTGTAGGTGGGGGACTTTATTCAACAACATTCTAACGATCCTTTGAGAAATCAGCATGAAAATCGGTAAGAGTTGCGAAAAATGACGACAAATCGGGTATACAGACATCACTGAACATCGTGGCCGCGGAACGTGCACCTACGTCGGCCACGATGTTCGGTCATGTCCGTCAAAATAGTTGTCATTATTTTTCACAAATTTTATCTATTTTCTAGCCGATTCTCTTAAAATATATTAGCAAAGATGAAATGGACAATTTATCAACAAAATCGAATTTGTATTCCGCAGTTGAAACAATAAAAATACAAATGAAAATGAAAATGCATGAACAATTTAAGTGTGTTCATTGAGAAGTCACTTTTCCATAAGGCAGATAAGGAGAAGTGACTTTTCCGTTTCAGGATTGAACGCACCTATTGATTTTTCGACGTAGCTCGACTTTCGGTACAATGCAAAAAAGTTCAGTTTTCAGTTACGTGCACAAATTGTTGGATAGAGTTTATATAACTATAATGTTGAAGTTGTAAAAAGTGAGATAGAAGCGAGACTAAATCGAGAAAGTGCGTGATTGTTACCAGTGACGTCAGAAACAACAATGTAAAAAATAATTTTATTTTTTTTTATTTTTTATATAAAAAAAAAAACCAAAAATAAAAATTATTTCGGTTATTTTGGTGACTCGTAACATTTTTGATGTCATAAACCCTTTAACCAGCTCATCACGATTTTTACATGTAAATCGAGCGATTTAATTTTAAGTTTATAATCTAAATAAACTCAAGAGTAAATTTTATTCAAATACTTACAAAGTGAAATGTAACTCCCTGGGGGAATAAAAAATGTAGGCAGGTGTTCGAAGTTAGAAATTCTTCTTTTTTAAATTTAATTTGTTTTTTTTTTTTTTTTTTTTTTTGGGAGCAGAGCAGCCATTTGAAATGATTATGCTAAGATGACCTTAAGACGGGTTGCGTGTGCTGCAGAAAATTCCTTCAGGGGGTTTGTTCGAGTGAATTTGTGGGCCGGGCCGGACAACTTGGGTCTGTTCACCCATGTATACTTGGACTTGACAACTTACTGTGGGAAATATGTGACCTGATTACATGAAAGCAAAGTAACAAAACCAACTTACTTGTTAGTAATGGTTAGTTCACATTGAACGTAAAGTAATGTAACCTACGAATATTTAACGTAACTTAAGGAAACTTTGTTTGTAGACAGTAAATATAAACCGACCAATCACGTAATTTCTCATTCCATCTTGTTTTTCATGCGAGAAGCAGCTGTCTTCTCATCGGTTGCCGTAATTTCTTAAGTTACATTACTTCCTACGTTAAAATTAATTTTGAAGTAGGAACTTATTCCAGGTAACATGCGAATGTTGCTGGAATGTTCCGAATGTCACCTGAATGTTGGCGATGTTTACGGTATTTTGGCAACATTTCTGCAACGTTGCTAATGTGAAATGATTGTTGAGATTTTCCAATGTCGGTATCAAGTTTGATGTCACTGCTGCAGCAGTGTTGTGCCAACGTTGGCAATAAACATTGAAACAAACATGAATTTTTGGTATATCGTATTTTGTCAAATAAGGGCCGCGGCCTTTATTACAAATTGCAACCGCACCCTCCCCCCCCCCGGCGTCCATATAGTTTTTGCTTAGCTAAACGTAACTTTTTAAGTTGTTTTTAACATAAAAACAACTTAAAAAGTTGCGTTTAGCTATGCAAAGCTGTTATTACGTTTAGCTAAGCAAACGTATTAAAACCTGCGGCCGTAATTCGAGGGCGGCCCTTAATTGACAAAATACGGTATGTCAATGTTACTTTAAATGTTGGTGCAATGTTGGTAACAAACATTTGATCAACAAAATTAACTTATATTTTTGTCAGAGTTACTTTAAATGTTGCTGCAATGTTGGCAACAAACATTGATCAACAATCAACTTAGATTGTTGTTTTGAAATAACATTTGCAATGTTGCTGCACTGTTTCTTTAAATGTTGCATCATTGTTCCGAATGTCACTTCTTTTAACGTTGTGGCAATGTTGCCAATAAAACAGTGCAGCATTTATTAGAAGAAGTGTTTTTTTTGGTGTCATTTGGAACAATGATGCAACATTCAAAGAAACAGTGCAGCAACATTTGGTGTTACCTGGGTAAGTTTACATCCGTGATTTTAAACATTGCAGCCATCTTGCGTTACGTTACGGAGTGGTGTGAACACCAATGTGAACTAAGTTGCATTGCATGCAAACTTCACTTCGGCCTTCTGCACTATAGATTGACATTTCTTTTCTTTTACTTCACTTTTGTGTAGGTGTATTGGTGTATTGGTGTATTGGTTTATCTATTTTCAGCTACAGAAAATTCACTTTTTAATTCAACGATGTTAGTTTCAGTTTAAAAAAAAAAATTTATTTTACAAATTTTTTTTTATTTTCTTTATCAAAATACGAACATGGCGAAAGTTTTTAACAGTAGATCAAAAGTCAACATTGCATTTTGGGGTTAAATAATAAATTATATAATTCTACGGTAGCTGGTAACAATTTGGTCATTCTAGCTTTTATCTCACTTTTTCACAATGTCGTCTGCTCGTTTCCTAAATTTTTTTTTTTTTTTTTTTTTAAAAAAAATTAAAAAATAAAAAATAAAAAATGAAAAATGAAAATGTCTGAAAAATTATATTCAAGGGTTTTAATGCTTGATCCAATAAACTAAATAAAAAAAAAAAATTAGTTTGTCGTAAACCCTTTAACGAGATGTAATTTCGCATTTAAAACTGAAGCTTTGTCAATTTAGAGTAACTTAAACTCCACGCGACAAAATTTGTTGGCTCGTTGTCTCTCACCGCAAACCCAACTGGGACTGTTAATGCTACCAAATAATTACTATTACTATAAAGGGGAAATGCCTCGGATGATATAGACTACCGTATATTTTTATACTTGGATTTTTCAGATTTTCATTCTATTGTTAAGTGTTTGTTGCCAGAATGCCAGCTTTAAGTTGCTCATTCCGTGTCTAGAAAAATTAAATTCTACTTTTTTTCTTTTTTTTTTTTTTTTCAAATATAAAAATGGAAATATTTGAAACCAGTTTTTTGTACGATCAATAATTTGATTTCTCCCGGAATATACGTTTGTTCATTTTTATTTCAACCAAGTATGCTCTCGTCAGTCGAAGACACTTTCTCGCGAGATATGATTTCGATATGAAAAATATTTTATTTGCTGTGTGCTTAACGAGGACCACATAAACGACCTTCTAATTTAATTTTGCACGTTCGTGACTACATTATTTTATTTCCCTCCACTCCCACGTTTCGTGATGTACAGAAATTAATTTCAGTCATCTCATGTCACAAAAGTTGATTATAAATATCTATATCGACACAACACGCCAAATCCGCACCTGGAACAAACTATTTCAGTTTCTGCTTTTCAATCGGACCGATTCACTAAGCAAATTAATTACTCAACACAAGATTCATTGTTTTGGCTATTGAATTATTGGATCGGTGGATTAACAACCAACCTAAACTTTATCCAACAATTCGTGCACGAAACTGCATTGTATCGAAAGTATATATTGTGATATCTTATTTTAATCCTCTAGTCGAGCCGAGTCGAAAAATCATTGTTTCGTAGCCAAAAAATGTGCGCGACAATACAAAAACCCAAATGTAAAGAATTTTTTAAAAATATTTTACGAGCGTTTTCGTTCGTTAACAATGGCAAGCACATTTTTGGACTACGAAACAATGATTTTTCGACTCAGCTCAACTAGAGGATTAAAATAAGATACCACAATATATACTTCCGGTACAATGCGTAGGTCATTAGACAGTTTGCGATTTCTCGTACGAGACAAAAAATTAACGACAATGTGTAACGAAATTTTTCAAAAATCTCGTCAAACCATTAAAACAAAGGGACGAGATTTTTAACAATATCTTGTTTTTTGCCATTTTCGTAATAAAATAAATCTTGTACGAGAAATCGCAAATTGTCTATTAACCAATAAAAGTTTCGTGCATGAATTGTTAAATAGAGTTTATAAGCAAAATAAGAAAATATCTAAACAACATTAGAAATGTTGATTCAACATTATAATGTCATTTTTTATCAACATTTTTTCAATATTCAACATTATACAATATTTATACAACATTGACACAACATTTGTTGTATTATCGGTCATTAGATGTTGATACAACATCTAATAAATGTTGCATATCAACAACCCACATTCAACTGTTTGATTGTTGTTTCAGAATGTTGATTTAACATCTAACGGATGTTGTCGTCTATAAACTTCAACATTCAAACATTCGATCAACGTTCAATCATCTTAATCCCGCCCTGTCTCCACCTTTCCGCATTTCACTTTCGTAACTTTCTTAAATCTTTCTAATCAATAAAACTCGGAATAAATTCGAATTGGTCTCAGCAGCCAACAGCGTAATTTGTCATTTCCGGAGACCTTGAGTTTGACCTTTCATCGCCAGCTGCTCCTAAGTTGTTGCTAGTATTTTGACCGTGCAACAACGCCCTGCTTTGGTGTTTAAAGGAAGTAAGTGGCAGTGGGGTTCGCACTTGCAAAAAAAAAAAATTAGTTTTTCTTCACGCTATATAAATTATATAAAAATTAACAAAAAGACCAAAACATCGAATGGTTGTTGCAACAACAACTCTCTGCATTTGGTGTTTAAACGAAGTAAAGTGTCAAAGAAGCTAGTTTTTAATTTTCTTTCCCAAACACCGGATGTCAGACGACAAACTGGATTCCGGAGGAGCTGCACCTCCACTGCAATTGAATTTCAAGTTATATAAAAAAAAAAAAAAAGAATAAATAAAAAATAGGCATGTTGGAAAGTAATAGTTGCTGGCTTGTGACTCGGAACGAACGGGGTTAGAAGGTCTAGTGAAAGTGAGGAAGCGGGTTTTTCGAAGAGGACATTCCGTTATGCTCTTCTGCATGCCTTGTGTGCAGAGCTGAAGGCTGCCTTCTCTATCCTGTCACGATTTGCTCTTCCTGGTTCCATGAGAGAAAACAGGGCCAAGAGAGTAAAATATTTTAATTTTTTTTTTTTTTTTTTTGGTTTCTTTAAATCCTCACTAGGCGATGGATTTAACTGGCATGTGTGGCAGGTGGCAGTTGATGGGTAAAAAAAATATAATTGATGGCAGATTTTTCTACATAGGTGCTTAATAATTTACAATCCTCGTCTTTATTCGTAGATCTTTATGTATTATCTTGTATTTTCTATTGGGCAAATGCAATACAACTTTTGAAAAATCGATTTTAAATTTTAGTATCATTTTTTGTATGTATTAGAATCTCTTTTAAACGAACATCGTTTTAAGAAATTCTTTACTTAGTTGTTCCTCGTTTTAAAGGGTTTACGACATCACGTTTTTGTTGGTCCAATATTGGATCAAGCATTGTTTAACGCCTTTAAATAATTTTCAGAGATTTTTTGAAAAATATTGTTGAAGTTGGACTACAATATAAAAAAGTGAGAGATAAAAGCGAGAACAAATCGAGAATTTGCGCGATTGTTACCAGTTGTGACGCAAACTTTATGTATTTAACGTGGGGAATACTACCGTATTTCCTCGGAAAGAACGGCATGCCGGAAAAACCGAGTTTGACCAGATTTTGAAAATCAGACATCTGGTCATTTTTACGGTATGCCGTAAAAAAAGAATCGGGTGCAAAATAACAAAAAAAGACAAAACAATGGGAATGGCTTAGAATTACCATGTGAATACGAATTTAGTGGACCCAAAAAGTGTCAGTATGATAGTGAAATGATTTTGAAATGAAATATCAAGCTTTTAATATAATGCGCATACGCGAACGCGACAATTTTGTGACTATTTTTGACTCAAATTATCCGGCACTTTGGTTAGATTTACTATTATCCAGCATGCCGTTCTTTCCGAAGGAATACGGTAACTGTGACGTCAGAAACAGCGCCATGCCAGCAGTGGCCAACAATGTCCCTCACCAAGCTCACAAAATAAACGTGTTACTGGAAACTTTAAAAATAAATAAAAATCATTTCGGCCATTTTAAAAGACGGCGAACATTATTCAGTTTTAAAATTTTTGACGTCGTAAACCCTTTAAGGAACTTTAGTTTAAAGTCGCTTGCGATTTGTATTTCTCTTCAGAGTACTACGTGTGGATTGTCGATAATTTGTAGTTAAGTCACGACTATGCTCGATTTTTTAATAAATTCTGACTTAGGGCCTGAGGCGAGGAAAGTTATACTCTCTTAGCTTACCTATAGTTTAATCTATCCTAAAGCTAGTAATAGACATTTGTGATGAGAGTGGTCTGAAAACAAAATCAATCGATCATGGGTAAAACTAGAACTTAGTGAATATGAAAACAATAATAAGTATATAAAAAAAATGTAATATTTTTTAAATTCTTTGTTGTGATCTTTTTCAAAGAAATTTAATTATAGATTCAGAAGAAAAAAATATGTTTGGTTGGGTGGGGAGTGTTAAACTCTAGTTTTACGCTCCAATTTTCAATAGGTGCATTCAGGAACTAAAACTTGTCAAAAACGAGTTTTGCGTGTGGTTAGTTTTGTGTGTGTTTTGTGTATGTTTTGTGTAGAATTCTGAGTGTGAAAATCTGAGGCACGTTTTAGCTAAGTTTTAGGCAACGTTTTAGCTACGTTTTAGCTTCGTTTTAGCTTCTATCACACGACTTGTAGCAGTCATGTGACGTCTAAAACAAATGGCGCCGATCTAACTCTACAACAGTAGACGAGTGCGCAGACGAGTGCGGAATTGTAAGACACAACTCGTGTCTCATGAAACGCAGGAATTGTAGCGTTTCCTAAAACATGAACGTTTCCGGAAATGAAACGAGAGAAACGATTGAAACATGAAAATGTTTTAGTTCCTAAATGCACCTAGTAATTTCTTTTAGTAGTGCTGATCCATTATACTTTTGTTTCACTACACACCAGAGCAATTGCAACGTCTTATATACTTCTTGATTTTATTTCTCTTTTTCGCTGTTATTATGACATGAAATATTCCTTTTTTCATTGCTTGTGACATAAAAGCTACTTGAAGAACATGCTCAACAATGTTACATTTATTTTTTTTTTTTACTTTATTAAATTCTTTGCAATTTTGTACATCAGTAATACATCAAGGGCTTTGAAATCGATGTTACATAAAGCATTGCATTATGTCGATGCAACATGCTGACTGCAAAGAACAGATGTAGAGCTAAGAAGAAGCTTATATAGCTCAGTAAAAAGATTAGTTTCTGTTGATTTCCTTTCCTGCAAGTGACACCAGACGAGTCTTTGATCTTTAGTTTGGTCATCATGGATGTGGGCATGTGGCAAGACGAGTATAGTGACATTTCTTTGTTGTTATTTGAATTATTTATAAGTTAAAGCCACTTTACCGGTATTCTAGAGGCAGACAGAAGACTTTTGTCACATGGACTGAAATGCTAAATTCTGAAACCATGTTGGACCAATATCCCACAATCCTTAGGAAGCTTATTCTGAGACAAAGTTGTCTTGGCAGCCATTTGTTAATTTTTTCTATCGAAGTGTGAAAAAATTTGGGCATCCAATTTCTGCTTTATTAATAATGGATACAAACATAAAAGTAAGTTGTATGTTTACATTATTACGTATTCTAGTTCACACGATCAATAATATTATAGCCAAGCTACTGTTGAAACTTTAATTTTGATAAATTACCAGTAGTAACTTTTTTTAAAGGGTTTACGACATCGAACATTTTTACCTGAATAATTTTTGCCATCCCTTAAAATGGCCTAAATGATTTTTATTTATTTTTTTAAAGTTATCGGAACACGTTTAAAAAAATCATTTTGCATCCCAAACAATTCATTGGAGATTGGTGAGGGACATTGGGTCGTATGAATAAAGTGAAGTTTATGCTTTTACTTCATAATTTTGAAGCAAATACTCTCATTCTTAAGAATAAAATTGTAAGTAAATGCTTTGACTTTGAAGCAAAATAGTATTTACTTGATGCTAGTAGTTTTTACGTTAATTAAAAGCATTTACTTTTTTTACTTAAATTTTGTATGAATAAACAGAAGGAAATGCTTTTATTTTTAGCAAACGCTTCAAAAATTTGAAGTCAGCTTCCAAGTATACTTCAGTCTGTTACTACAGCCATGCCCCTGCTGCTAATTGTGTTTTCAAGGCCAAAAAGCACTACAAATCACACACTGAAACTCGAGATGAGGACTATACAGTGAATCATACAGGTTAAATAGTAAAAATGTGGAATAGATTACAAATTATTTTCTCAGTGATTTTTTGGAAATTATGAAGTAAAAGCATAAACTTCGCTTTATTCATATGACCCAATAAGGAAAGAATCACTGAAAAGAGCTTTTGCTACTGAGTAAAAGCAAATGTTTATTCATACGAAATTGAGCATTTGCTTTTACTAGTTGCTTCTACTTGAAGCAAATGCTTTTACGTTTACTTTTTGCTTCATAAGTAAATTCTACATTTTTATTCATATGACCCATTGTTGGCCACTGCTATAGCAGGGCGCTGTTTCTGACATCACAGTTGGTTTTTTCCATGTTAAATGAATGGGATATACGTCACAACTGGTAACAATCGCACAAATTCTCGATTTGGTCTCGCTTTTATCTCGCACTTTTTCATATTGTCGACATTGGGTTTAAACCCGAAAATATTTTTCAAAAAAAATCTCTGAAAAATTATTTAAGGGTTTTAAACGATGCTTGACACCAATAAAAAACTGTGATGTTGTATACTCTTTAAAGAGAATTGCCATTAACATAAATAAAATATAATTGAAAATAGTTTTTGAGATATTTCCGTCTTTTCCTGGATGAAGACTTTCAGATGTACACACCGAAACGTCAATGAAAAGCAGATGGATGATGTGGAGTTTAAATATGGAATTTAAAAACGTATGGTGGACATTACAGTGTGATGGATGTGACATTTATGGTGGACATTACAGAGAATAAAGGAAGTAAAGAAAAGGCTATTTTTTTTCTTAGATTTCAGAATTAGAGCTATAGGGGGATATTGAGAAGGGAATGGCAGTAGAGACTGCAGTATTAATGGGAGGGCAGTTATTTGAGATTTCAACACTTTCTAAAAAAAGAGATGAAAGGCCGTGATTTTGACAAAGAATTTTTGTTTAAGACCAAGTCCATAGAATGGCTAAAAGCAATAATAGAATTTATCAGCAGATAGAAGACGGATAGAACTCGAATTAATGCAATTACATCATCTTGACTTTTGAAAAGGTTAGAGAACTGAAAATTAGTATTTTATCATTTATTTGTACTCATTCAACACCTAAAGTTCCATAGACAGTTTGCGATTTCTCGTACGAGACCGAAAAAAACGAAATTTTTACATACGGCACTTAAATCGGCGGCAGCAAATTTTAGCAGAGCTAGACACCTTATCACAAATTAAGCTTAAGTATTGGGCGTGTGGTTTGTGCAATGTGATTAAAAATCTAACCTGAGATAATGTAATCGTAACTTTGCCAAAATTGCAGCTGAAGTGGAGGGAAAATGGCGACAGAATTTTACGACAATTCTTGTGATTGTATGCAGTGCGAATGCGCAAATCAAGTCGTATACGCGACAATTTGAAACGGTATTAAAAAAATCTTGATTGAGACCTTTTAAACGAGAATTCATGTGATGAGATATTTAACAATATTTTGGCATTGTCGTAATGCAATAAATCTTGTACGAGAAATCGCAAACTGTCTAATATATCAATAATAGAAAATTATCGCCGATTTTTTTGTCTTTTTAGTTATAGGAGTGTGTTTAGCTCAACCTAAGAAACCTCTTTCTGTTCGAATTTAGTCAAACAACAACATCTTTAAGAATTGATGTCGAATTTGTAAACAAAAAGCTTCAAACGTATTGAACCTTCGCTGGGAGTAAATCCTTATACTTAAAAGTACTGACAACAAGCGATGAAGTATAAAAGCAGTAAAATAGCTCAGTTTTTGTGGTCCCAATTGCCTCGCAGTGTGCAACACTATTATGACTGTAGCATATTGAGCACTGGAGGCTTGGTTCTACTGCTGTACCCTTCTCTCGTTGTATCAAGTTTGCGCTCACCTTTTGCCTCCGAATTGACCCAACGCCCACAATAAGGATGTCTGAAGAGGTTCTTTGCATTAAGGTTTACGACAGGAGCTTCGTTGTCTTTAAAGAACAGTCGGAAAGTCCACTTATGGTTAAGTCGTTGGCGTTATTGCCGACATTAAACTAACTCTTCACATTACGTAGTTAAAGCACCTCGAGGAATTTACTTGCAGTAAGAGTAAAGTTTTTATCTTCTAGTAAGGATGTGGCGTTTTTAATAAATTCCAATAACAGTAATGTCATTCATTGGCACTGATAAAGAGACTCTAGAGTCTTTTCATAACTATACTCATGAAGAGTAAAAATGTGATGACTTTTTTTTATTATACGAGTAATGTGCGGCAAGAATGTAAGGTACAATTCAATAACTTGTTATCGCTAGGAGAAGCATCTATGCATGCCGGGCGAACGAGCGTCATGACCAATTACCGGTGTTTCGTTCCTTTTTCGCTTTTCCATTTGGTAGCTGCTTTACATTGAAGTCTTTGTTTGTCCAAAAATTGACTCTTTTCTAAAACAGTTTTTTTTGTTTTATAGGCTCAAAGCTAATACAGTTGTTCAAATCAAAGATTCAAAGGTGAAGTTTTTTGCCTAAAAATACCACTTTGTGCAGAAAACTGAAAAGTCAACTTTTTTGCATTGTACCGAAAGTATATATTGTGGTGTCTTATTTTAATCCTTTAGTCGAGCCAAGTCGAAAAATCATTGTTTCGTAGTCAAAAAATGTGCGCAACAATACAAAAACCCAAATGTAAATAATTTTCTAAAAATATTTTACCAGCGTTTTCGTTCGTTAACAATGGCACGCACATTTTTGGACTACGAAGCAATGATTTTCTCAACTAAGGATTAAAATAAGATAACGCAATATATACTTTCAGAACAATGCATAGATCATTAACCAATGGGAATTTCGTGCAAGAATTGTTAAATAGAGTATACATATGTTTCTATATTATTGTCTTATAAAATGGTATAGTACATTTGTTGTCACGTGACATGTAAATAATAATCAATTAAAGTTATAATTATAATCTATTGGCTACATACTCCCCTAATTTGATTATTTCTAATTCAAATCAATTTATAATTAATTTTCATTACATATGTCAATTTTTATACATGCATTTTTTAAAAAGGTATTGTTAGCATATCAGCCAACATGTCATTTGTTGTCATTTAAAATAAGTATAAAAAACTAGTGGGAAAATTTTTCACGTGACAAGGAGAAGTTTGTTTTGTTATGCCGATCAGCAGTCTCGGAAAACCTGAAAACTAATCTCG
>JH431610.1:82989-94165 GCA_000239455.1 Strigamia maritima | reverse complement strand
CAGAAAATTTCAGCTTCATAAGATAAGCCAAAAATAATATTTTCCTATTCAAGAAAAGAGCTGAACACAACCGTGTCTTAGGTTGCCCATCCAAGGCTTAATGTTATATGTTATATGTTATATGTTATGTGTTATATGTTATGTGGATACATTATTAATTAAAGCAGCAAGGTTTTAAACTTTCAGCTACCGCATTTCCTACGGGAAAGAACGGCATGCCGGATAATGGCGAGTTAGACCAGGGTGCCGGATAATTCGAATTTTCCGGCATTTTGTTCATTTGATTATTAATTGACTAGTTGTCTACTTGCCAAAAACTGGCCAGACTCGTAATTACCGGCATGCTGTTGTTTCCGAGGGAATACGGTTTTACTTGAACCAAAAAACAACACGTAATTATTTATCTCTCTTAATCAAAAGATGAGTCTGTATCAGCTTTATAAACAATAAATTTAGCTGTAATGGCTCGTGCACATGAAGTACCAATTGCCAGTGATGCTAAAAAAAAGTTTATTTTCTACCAGCGCCACCACAATGACTTGCCTGATACTATTATTTTGGCTGATGTGTGGAACTTTGAGATGAATGAATTTTAAATACTCTCTTGGCAAGATTTAATGTACATTCATGACACTCCAAGAGTGTCATGTGGTCAGTATAGATCATTTGACTGGTCAAATAAGATAAACCACTTCT
This sequence comes from Strigamia maritima, assembly GCA_000239455.1. Lineage (NCBI taxonomy): Eukaryota > Metazoa > Arthropoda > Chilopoda > Geophilomorpha > Linotaeniidae > Strigamia > Strigamia maritima. The sequence goes on along the minus strand of JH431610.1, from coordinate 93,469 downwards.
ATAGTGGTCACACACACAGTAAACTATATATAAGTACAAGTACATATTAACAATACAATACTGTTAACATGGTGGTTCTGGCTGTTCAAATGTGGGTTGCTTCTGTTGTTGTAATTTATTAAACTAAAACTCTATCCAACAATTTGTGCACGAAATTGAAAAGTGAACATTTTTCATTGCACCGAAAGTATGTATTGTGGTATCTTATTTTAATCCTCTAGTCAAGCTGAGTCGAAAAATGATTGTTTCGTAGCCAAAAAATGTGCGCAACAATACAAAAACCCAAATGTAAAGAATTTTGTAAAATATTTTACGAGCGTTTTCGTTCGTTAACAATGGCACGCACATTTTTGGACTATAAAGTAATGATTTTTCGACTCAGCTCCACGAGAGGATTAAAATAAGATACCACAATATACACTTTCAGTACAATGCACAGGTCATTAACCAATGGGAGTTTCGTGCACGAATTGTTAAATAGTGTTTAGCTGACCTCTTATCCCACTGTTGCAGCATTTTAACTTTACAGTTTTTCTGGCACCTTGTACTGTTTAGTTTTGAAGAACTTAGTGGTTTGTAAGTCACATAAAATGTTGATGCTATTTTTTGTAGCCTCCATTTTGAGGATTGGGCTATTTCTAAATTGAGGTAGAAAGCATGTGAAAAGTAATCAAGACGTCAAGAACCAGTCTGAGTAAATCTCGTAAATTCTTCCGAAATCTCTTGGTAAATCTGTTTTAAGGCTTTGGCACAATTATGCAAAACCTTTCTCGTGAAATCTATGTAATCTACATGAAACTAAGTGTGTGCATTGTTGATGTTTTGTTATTCTTATTATTTCAGTTTTGTTTTATATTGAATGCAATGCAAAAGTAAAATACAAAAGAGGCACCAAAAAGGACGAAATTAAAAGCCAGCAGCTGCAGAACATAAATCTGCCACATCAAAGTTTTAAGTAATCCACATTATTGCAACAGCTAAATATATTCTGTTATTGTTTGAGATGAATTGCAGAATTGCAGCTAACATTTTCTTCAAATCTGCTGCTTCATTCCCATTTCTTATTAGATAAAAAAATTTCATAACATTTGGCAAGAGATTTAATAAGTTTTCTTGATTTTTAACATCAAATTTAGAAAGTATGAGATTTTAGAAAAAAAATTTTCAAACAGATTTGGTTAAATTTCCATTTGGAATTTTCAAGGTGACAACTTCCAAAAGTGAATAATTTTTTAATTGATAATAAATTTTTGATACCAAACTACTGTTTGTTGGTATATGGTCTCTTATTGGCTGATCTCCATCAAAAGGGAAAGGCTAAGCCAAAAAAAAAAAAAAAAAAAAAAAAAAAACTAATTCCAAAACTGTAAGAGTGTGAAATTTCAAATTTGCAACCATAAGCAAAAAGCCGTCACCAACTTAAAAATTATTTGAAATTTTATTGAAAATGGACACATTTCTTATACAACTGTCACATTTTCTGTTTGAAAAATGAAAGTACGAAATTTTAAACTTTGTGAAATATTCAAATGATAATGGTATTTTAGAATATTTTGAAAATTGAAAAATTCCAGTACCAGGTGCAAAACGAATTTCGAAAAAAAACAACAAAAAAACAATTCTTAATGCGCAAAAACTTCTTTTTTTTTTGCGCATCATATTGAAATGGCCTTTAGCTGCAAGACTAGGCTATTTTCGAACAAAAAGTAATTTTTTTTTGTCGAGGAAATGCAGTTTCCAAAAATACGAGTCATCAAGTTAATTTGTGACGTTGGGGTATTAAGAAATAGTCATTTTTTTATTTTTCTTATTTTTTATTTTTATTTATTTAACTGACCCGGACAAATAATTTCCAAGGCTCTTGGCCTTGAAACTGGGCCTTTGCCAGCCCTGTCGGTGAATGCACTTGACCGCCCCATCACAAACCAGCAGCTGCTCCATTAGACTGAAATTGTGTAACCGCCTTTAGTAGAAAAAGAAAGTGTTCATGCTTGATGGCAAAGGGACAACAGGTTCAAATCTTATAAAAACTCTCACTAGAGGGCGAGTTATGTAAACGTATCTTAAGTTTAAAGTAGAAGGTTTCAGATGAAAATGACGTCAAATACATCATATCCTGCCACTTTAAGTCAACTTACACACTTAAGAATTTTATTCAGGCAATATTGAACGCAACTTAACTGAGATTAATTATCCTAAGCGAGTCATTTGCCATAACTACGACGTCCAAAACGTCATACGTGATGAGTTTAAGTCAACTCGCCAGTTAAGTCAACCAAGTTAATTTCTCTAAATCAAATTGAACGCACCTACTGACATACACCTGGTCAAAATTGGAGGAATCACGAAAGTCTTTGACTGGGAGTCGAACCACAGATCTGATTGCTGGTCAGGTGCACTACACCATTGTGCTATTTATAGGATTTCAGAAGAAATCCAAACTGAAACCCTTTCACAGTCACAAGCTGAAATGTGGTTCCCCATCCAGAGAACACAATACTTGCAGATTTTCCCAAATGCTCGCCAGGCATTCATTAATTAATAATGGGATCATAAAGATCCGTGGGAGTGATGTTAAAGTTAATGTTGTTAACACATTATTATAGCTCACTAAGCAACTGATGTATATTTTTATGCTGACTCATAAAATGTACTGCCAGCAAAATGTAATCCTTCTTGAAAACCATTTTCACGTGGGGTTTCGAAACAACCTGCTGTGCCATACTTTAATTCACTAACTGCAACAACAATACAAAAACGCCAGCATGTCTTATTTCTTAAAATACTTTTTATAATGAATTGCATAGATAGTTGGGCAATGTGAAAACTCACTCAAATTAATAATAATTAATGCTATTATACTTAAAGCAGTCTACAAATTGTTCGACTGAAATTAAATGTTGGCTGGGTATTTCAACTAATGCAACTCGATAACTAGGTCAAGCAAATAAACCATTCAACCCAAAAACTTCTGAATTTAAAGTGTAGTGTATAGTAGGTACGAAAAACATAGTACCACTGTCAACAATTTCTCTATTTATGTTTTGATTCATAGTGAAAAGTATTAATTAAATGTTTTACTCATCACTGAGGATGCGTGATGTTTTGAATTTTATCTGAAGATCATCTTTGTCTGTTTATATGTATTGTATGTAAGCTATTGGCGGAACATCGAGAAAGCAAATAGATTTGATTTGTTGCAAGATTAAGTGATATTTTATTTTCAAGCAATCTGTATACATCAGTGAATGCTCTCTAGACGGCACATCGTCGGGTCCGGAAAAAAGCGTGATTTTTTTCAGGATCTTGGCCAGTCTAGAGGACGGGTATTGAATACACTGGACTGGGATCTAGGGTCCTATGTCCTGTATACAGGGCTGGCCCGTGTACGGGGCGCATTTAGTATTAAAAATGATTGAAACGATTCGGGTCCAGGAATATGTGTCCCGTGTACAGGGCTGGCCCGTCTACAGTATGTCCCGTCTAGAGAGCGTTCACTGCATTTCTGAGTTGGAGTTCTGCTCATGCGCATTGTCTGCGACAATAGGTTTTTCTGTCTATAACAATAACACTAACGCACTACACATTTCAATGGTTGAGTCATTGCAATAAAGTGTGGGTTGTAGCAATCGGTAACAATGCGCAACAATTGCGGATGCATTGTCGGGTTCGCCAAACGTCAGTGCAATGACTAGTGCGGCAGTGTTATCCTAATGGAGACGTTATTGTTACAGACAGAAAAACCTATTGTTGCGAATGTGTATTGTTATCTGAAGCTCTTAGCAGTGTTTGGAACAAACTGTAAATAGCGCGCAACGAAGTTTTTAACACTGCCAAACCTCATTTCAATATCTCGATCATTGGGGTTTAGGGATTCTACAAGACTTAACGGGATTCTACGGGACTTAACGGGATTTCACGTGACTTAACGGGATTTCATGAGATTTAACGGGAATTTATGGGATTTAACGGGAATCCACGGAATTTAACGGGAATCCATGGGATTTAACGGGAATCCACGGGATTTAACGGGAATCCACGGGATTTAACGGGAATCCACGGGATTTAACGGGAATCCACGGGATTTAACGGGAATCCACGGGATTTAACGGGAATCCACGGGATTTAACGGGAATCCACGGGATTTAACGGGAATCCACGGGATTTAACGGGAATCCACGGATTTAACGAGATTCTTGAGCGAAGTTGGGCTGTAACTGCTAGTAAACCATAACCATTAATTTACGATACAAATGCACAAATTTGTTGGAAAATTTAATATGAAATTATAATGAACTGTCTCTGTGTATGGCCATCAGGACAAACGTCCAAATGAACACAAATATAGATATTGGTGGTCATTTACAATGAGCTTTGGAGTTTCAAAAATCTATCAATAAATGTTGGAGGTGAAAAGTTTTAAATCAACAACTGTAAGAAAAATAATGAACACAGAAATGAAGAACTTTTAGAAAAACAACTACAAATCCGACCATCTGGCAAATTGCCAACCATGCTACAGTATTTTTGCGAAATATGTTACTGCTATTCTTGACCATTTTGCAGCGGAGGTACCTTTATATGAAACTCGAAACGGTAGCATGGGAGATACAGTCTCTCAAAAAATATGTTCACACAAAATCAATTTTCCACGTAGATGCAAAAAAAAAATCACAGATAAAGTGATGGATTGTAAAACATCTTTTATAAACATTAGATTTAACAATGAAAGCCATCTCTGCACAACACAAATGAAAAGACTGTTATAAGACAATATAATGTATAAAAAAAACTGATTTCGACTTGTTACGAAAACATCATGAAATGGCTTACTGACGAGAAGTACAGCAGTGAAAGAAGAAAAAAATTATTAACTAATATCTCAAGACAGCTTTGAATTTGATTTTGTAACAATAATCTCAAGTCAGTTTGATTGACTCTTTTAAGTACTAATATGCTTCCAAACACCAAAATTGGAGTAAAATGCCCTTTTTTTTCTATGAGTGTGTAGGAGGATGAGCGAGAGAGACACGCTGGCGTTGTTTGCTGTTCCTGTCTATTCTCAAAAATGCTTTCATATTGTTACGTCAACATTTTGCACAACTATAATTAGTCCTTAAAAATAACGCTACACTTAATGAAAATTAAGTGTAGCGTTATTTATATCACTTTATATGTGCGATTTTTTTGCATCAATGTCGAAAATTGATTTTATATATGATCGTTTTTTTGAGTGCTTTCCAATGATGACATTTTCCATTCAATAGCCAATGAAGAGTTCAATGGCAAAATAAAGAGAAAAACTGATTGCGCCAGGACTTACTTACAGTGTTTGCTCGTCTAATAATCTTGGTCAATTTATTTATTTACCTATAAAATTTCGTCAGTTTTCATTAAATTTTATCAGTTTTCATTAAATTTTATCAGTTTTCATTAAATTTTATCAGTTTTCATTAAATTTTATCAGTTTTCATTAAATTTTATCAGTTTTCATTAAATTTTATCAGTTTTCACAAAATTTGATCAGTTTTCATAAAATTTGATCAGTTTTCATAAAATTTGGTCAGTTTTCATAAAATTTTATCAGTTTTCATAAAATTTGGTCAGTTTTCATAAAATTTGGTCAGTTTTCATAAAATTTGGTCAGTTTTCATAAAATTTGGTCAGTTTTCACCAAATTTTATCAGTTTTTATTAAATTTGGTCAGTTTTCATACAATTTGGTCAATTTCATAAAATGTAATGGCGAGTTCTCATGAAATTTTGGGATTCTAAAATCTAAGATTCTATAGTGATATTCGGAAAGATTTGGATCAGAATTCGGAAACCAGTGCCAGACATTCGGAGGAATACTGTATCATGGGATGCTTTCAGAGTGACTTTTTGTTTGAAGTTCCTACTCAAGACGAAAATGAAGCGAAATTTCATTTCACCGTGTTTTTCCCTTGAGTAGGAACTTACCCTTAGAGCATGCGGGCCAGGCTTACACCACTATAAGAAAGGAAAAGAAAATGAATAAATATTTTAGAGGATGACTCCCATTTTGAATACTCGTGCTAATGGGAAGTGGCAATTCGGGCTACTATAGAGCTTCTTTCTCTAGTCCTCTCGTAAACTCTCACTTAGAGCCATGCTCTAATCTATACTCTGTACTTTATTGAGTTATGGCTAATGTTATTAATGATTATGAATCAAGTGGGAGGGAATAAATGACTTTCACACATCAATACTCTATTGTTTGCTGTCACTGCAAATAAGGCATTAAGTAACAAGGTTCGGATTTGAAATGCAAACACATTTGTTTAAATCAGGAAATGTTGAGCTCAAAAGCTGACCATTAAATCAAATCCCACAACAATAGATTCAGCTTTAACTAAGAAAATAACAATAGTGATGGAATTGGATATTATAATAGTGATTTATTGTTTCAATATTTTTACGACATCAAAAAATTTTTAATGCTTAGTTCCCACTTGGCAGAAATTCCGGCAGAAAATTTTCTGCTGCAGAAAATTTTGAGTGCAGAAAAGTGTGTGGACTGAAAAGTAGGCAAAAAAATGCAGAAAAGTAGAATTTAAAAATGGATGCCAGCTAAGGAAGGCAATTTATAAACACTGCTGCTTTCTACACTCAAAATTTTCTGCAGCAGAAAATTTTCTGCCGGAGTTTCTGCCAAGTGGGAACTAAGCATTACAAATATTTGGTAAACCGTATATTTAACATTGGGAATACCAACTGCGACGTCAGAAACAGTGCTCTGCGTCTATTGGCTATAAGTACCGAATTCTCTCGGAAAGAACGGCATGCCGGATAATGGCGAGTCAGACCAGGGTGCCGGATAATTCGAATTTTCCGCCATTTTATTCATTTGATTATTAATTGACCAGTTGTCTAGTTGTCAAAAACTGGTCAGACTCATAATTACCGGCATGCCGTTGTTTCCGAGGGAATACGGTATATGTCTCTCGCCAAGCTCAAATGCAAATGCTGTTTCGAATATAAAATGTATTTTTTTTTTTAAATAAATAAATAAATAAATAAAAATCCTTTTGGCCATAAAATTTTTAATGTCTTAAACCCTTCAAAGTGACTTGGCTATACCAAGTAAATATTTGCTCGGCTAATAGGACCATTTCTTATACCCGATGCTTTAAACTACAATTTAGCTCACAACTATTTACAATAGTATAATTCAAAGATGGTGGTAGTACTTTTTGCTAAGTATAAGTAAGAAAGAACTACCGGTACCTCATTTTAAGGTGATATGGTTAGTTCACATTGAACGTAACGTAACATAACTTACAAAAATTTAACGTAACCTAAGGAAAGAAACGTGCGAGAAGCAGCTGTCTGCTCATTGGTTGCTGTAATTTCTTAAATTACATTACTTTCTACTTCAAAATCAATTTTAAAGTAGGAACTTAAGTTTACGTCTGTGATTTTAAACCCACAATGTGCAGCCATCTTGCGTTACGTTACGGAGTCGTGGGGGCACCAATCTGAACTAATCATTAGGGTTTCAATTTCAAGATACATTGTTTAAAAAAAAGCAGCACTATATAAACTGCCTGATAAGAGCTCTTTATTAAAACAGCATTATTTAGGTCAAAATCTCGCTTGAATATTCGGTACCCGGTTGAATGTCGTGAAACTGTCACCAGTGCTGGATTTCTGCCTAGGCCTACAAGGCCCCGGCCTAGGGGCCCAGCTAGCCTAGGGGCCCCGGTGGTCGGATGATTCTATAAATTTTATAGAATAACGTAACTACAGTAACATAGACTGTATTATTCTGATGTTTATTAAAGTCGATTAAAAATTATATGTTTTGTACTAGTGCATTTAATTTGCTAAATTTCCAAAATAGCTTCGAGATGGTGGGGGGCCCAAATGTCAAGTGCCTAGGGGCCCTGGGTCTCTAAGTCCGGGTCTGACTGTCACGAATAAGGTTTTTTTGAAGTTTTCTAGAATTCTGTAGAAAACTCGTATAAAAATCAGAAAAACTTATACCATCTGGTTTTTTTCGACTTTCAAAGTAGCTAATCAAAAAAATCGGTTTCTTTTGCACTTTGAAAGCAAAGTAAGATATGCTTGGAATAGATAAATAACTGAGATAGTTACATATAGGATAGTGGTATGAAGAGCTGTATACTTGATTCTACCACGCTATTGAAAATGTAAAAAAGAATAAAGAAAATAGGATACATGGAAAAATGTGTAAAATAAAGATACCAACACTTCTTCAAGGTGGCTGCTTTGTGTTTCTTTAGAAGGAAAGTTTAATCTGATTTTAATCCTTAGTGTAAACTTGCTTCTATGAAACTAATGGCGTTTTTTACTTATCAGTATACACTGCTTTTAAAATGTAAACAAGATAAAAGTTGATTTCCAATAAAACTTTCTTTGTTCTGCAACAATTTCAGCATAGAAAATTGTATACATTATATAATAAAAAAAAAAAAAAAAAAACAATTTTCAAAAACAGGGTGAAAAGGAAAGATGTAAAGTTTCAAATATTGACAGAAAGGGAAAAAACTTTCCAGTCTCCATATTGTAGTCTGTGTTAAGTCATATTTTTATTAAATCTTTATTGTCTACATAATCGTAAGTGACATTTTTTTTTCTATATCTTTTACTGTTTTCAAAAGATGAATGACATTGAAGGTCAAATTGGAGGTCAGAATTGGATTTTCTCCACCCAACTTCCATCAGTGTGACATTTTAGATCATTAAAACGTTATTTGAATTTTTGACTCACAAATATCAAATATCTGTCTTGTGCAAGTATTAATTAAATTCTGATAATAAAAGAACAACGCAAAAACGATCGTATCATATAAAACCTCAATTTCTCAAGACAAATAACACAAATCACATTTATTTATTTTATATTATAAAATTAATTTTTTTTTTTACGCGAACACAAAAACCTTTCAACACACCTTTTTTTTGTTCAATTTTTTTTTCAACGAAAATGTAATAGATTATAGCAATCACATGCATTGCATCCTTTTTTGCCAAGAAACATTCCTTTTTCTTTCCTCTAAACTTTTTTTTTCTTTTTTTTTTTTTTTTTTTTTTAATTTTTGTGTGGATGCCTGATCGGCAGGTGTTCAGACTCGGTGTCGCCCTAAGCAACTAATGGGATTCATTCCTGTTCAGTGGGCGAGGTGGTGAGGACAACAACCTATTTGTTATGTGATGGTCTTTAGACAAAAACTAATTATTTTTATATACTAACATTTGCCAATAAATAAATAAATTGAGTATTTAACATCGGATCTCATTGGATCACATTTCTGGGCTGATCTTTCGATGTATTCGTTGTAGAAGTTGATTAAAGGTGATGTAATGCAGTCGACCTTTCCGGCACTCGTTTATTCCTCCAGTTTATTCTGTAGGCCAATTTCAAATCCCCCGTGAACAAGTTGGTAGGAAATCCTCTCTGGAGTTTGTGCCAACTTGTAGAAACATTGGTTTCAACATGTCTAGCGAAGCAGGCAGTCCGTTGATTGTGAAAGTTTGCCGTTTTTTCTCGTCTGTGCTGTTCTGTTCTGCAGTTGGGCAAATGCAAAAATCCTCCACAAGTAAATTACTGCCATCTGAACCCACTGTGAATAGGCAATGAAAATGAAAAAGGTTTCTTTTCTAAGACGTAAATAAACTGCTGTTGCAGCTTTCCCCTTTAAAATATTTTTTCCGATAATCTTTTCCTCAGCCTCAGTTAAAGCAGCTGACCTTGTAATGAACCGGCAGGTGATAGCAGTGATAGCACTGCTAATTATTTTGATTTCGGAACACCATTCTTATAACTTTTATTATTCAACTAAATTCTATCCGACAATTCGTGCACGAAACTGAAAAGTGAACTTTTTTGCATTCTACCGAAAGTATATATTGTGGTATCTTATTTTAATTCTCTAGTCGAGCCGAGTCGAAAAATCATTAGGGGTATTCAGAAACTGTCGCATAAGTGCGCAAATGCGTAAGTGTGAAAATGTGATTTCACACATGCGCACCGGAAGCCTTATAGGCTTCATGTTATGTTATGTGACTCACACGGACGACTCACACTCACACCCAAAGAGGTGCGCATAGTGCGTTTCACATGTGATTGCAAATGGTGGGCAGGCATAACTGCCTAGAACTAAAATATGGTATCTCTTGCCTAGTATTAAAATTATATGGTACCAACAGTTATGGGTTTTAGTGTTACCTGGATCAATATGGCGTCTCATTATTTTAGTACTAGGCATGTGGTACCTTTTTATAACTTTGGTACCATAATTTTAGTACTAGGCAAGTGGTAACATTTTTAATTTTGGTACCTAATTTTAGTCTTGGACATATGGTACCATTATTAACATTTTCAACTTTGGTACCATTTTCAACTTTGGTACCATTTTCAACTTTGGTACCATTTTCAACTTTGGTACCATTTTCAACTTTGGTACCATTTTCAACTTTGGTACCATTTTCAACTT
>JH431610.1:26257-82969 GCA_000239455.1 Strigamia maritima | reverse complement strand
ATGGTACCAAAGTTGAAAATGGTACCAAAGTTGAAAATGGTACCAAAGTTGAAAATGGTACCAAGTTAGAAATGGTACCAAAGTTAGAAAATGGTACCAAAGTTAATAATGGTACCAAGTTTAAATGGTACCAAAATTAATAATGGTACCAAAGTTGATAATGGTACCAAAGTTAATAATGATACCAAAGTTGAAAATGGTACCAAAGTTGAAAATGGTATCAAAGTTAATAATGGTACCAAAGTTAATAACGGTACCAAAGTTGAAAATGGTACCAAAGTTGAAAATGGTACCAAAGGTATTTGATACCATTTTTAACTATACACAATTTGAGAAAACTTTGGAATATAATCGTCTTCCCGCCTGTTTTGGGCACTGAGCATGCGCAGTGTGAGTTTCACACACACACACACTCACACACTTGCGCAATCTTGCATTTTGGATGTTTCAGAAACTTTGCGCACTGAGCATGCGCAGTGTGAGTTTCACATTTTCACAGTCTCACACTTGCACACTCATGCGCTGTTTCTGAATACCCCTATTGTTTCGTAGCCAAAAAATGTGCGCAACAATACAAAAACCAAAATGTAAATAATTTTTTAAAATATTTTACCAGCTTTTTAATTTGTTAACAATGGCACGCACATTTTTGGACTAGAAAACAATGATTTTTCGGCTCGGCTCGACTAGAGGATTAAAATAAGATACTACAATATATACTTTCAGTACAATGCATAGGTCATTAACCAATGGGAGTTTCACGCACGAAATGATAAATAGAGTTTAGTTGTGTCTGTTGGATGGGACTTAGTTAATTTTCTGAGAAACATCTAATTTTGTATTTATTCTTCGGGGGTATGGAATACCATCAGTAAAATATTTATTTTATTTATTTTTGTTGGAGCAAATTCAAGATGATTACTTGCATCGTCTCCATCCACCGCTAGGTGGACATCTCAAGTGGGACTTATTACGTTAACTTAATTTTTAGTGAATACCTGTGTAAATTCTTCTAGTGGGCTTGTTGTGAATAAATTACCGCATGTTACAAGACTGTTGATCAGAACACATTGTGTCTATTTGTCTCCAAACACAATCTCTTACATCCTGCTATTAACAACAGGTTATGGGCCCAGCACGCTTACTTGTAAGTCTGGGTCCAAAGGAAGAGGGCCAAACCATTAAAAGATCACAACAAATTTATTATTGGCATTCAGCCATTTACCACACTAAATGGATATATAGTGCCACACAGTGGCGGAAAACACAAACACAGCATAGAAAAATCTATAAATGCTTGTAAAATATTTTTAAAATATTTTTAAAAAATTATTTACATTTGGGTTTTGTATTGTCGCGCACATTTTTTGGCTATGAAACAATGATTTTTTGACTCGGATCGACTAGAGGATTAAAATAAGATGCCACAATATATACTTTCAGTACAATATAGGTCATTAACCAATGGGAGTTTTGCGCACGAAATAATAAATAGAGTATAGGTCTACATATATACTACGGGCTAACAATACTGCAACGCTCTAACTAAGATTTTCAGGAAAATTTTTTATTGCAATAAAATTTATTAATTTTTTATTATAGCCTGAATCTCTTTTTATGAGTTCTTTTTCACTGGGTCCATTCAAAAACTCGCGTTTCTTCCGTGTCCTCAGTAATAAATGTAATAAATGTACACAACTATGACGTCAGTCTCGGATTAATGATCGTTTCTGGAGCAGGTGTCAAGTGAAACGAGTAAAGATATGTTAGGCCTGCACTGTAGCTTGCTACGCAATTTATTTATTTGGGAGCATAAATAAACACAAACACATCAGCTGACTACAATTTCAAATGATATAACTAAACTCTATCCAACAATTTGTGCACGAAACTGAAAAGTGAACTCTTTTGCATTGTACTCAAAGTATATATTGTGGTATCTTATTTTAATTCTCTAATTGAGCTGAGTCAAAAAATCATTGTTTTGTAGTCCAAAAATGTGCGTGCCATTGTTAACAAACGAAAAAGCTTGTAAAATATTTTTAAAAAATTATTTACATTTGGGTTTTTGTATTGTTGCGCACATTTTTTGGCTACGAAACAATGATTTTTCGACTCAGCTCGACTAGAGGATTAAAATAAGATACCACAATACATACTTTCGGTACAATGCAAAAAAGTTCACTTTTTAGTTTCATGTACGAATTGTTGGATAAAGTTTAGTTCCAGTCTGATACCGCCAATGGTCGATTCAGAAATTTTTTCAAGACAATTTTTTGCTGAGGAACCAATTAAAGGCGCCCAATACTGACGTGGGGGGGGGGGGTGTAGTCTGAGGAAAGTGGTAACATCCCCTGGAACAAGGGCAAGAAATCCACAGCTGATTGCTTTAAAATCACAAAAAAAGTAGACGAGAAAAAGAAAAACTAGCAAATCAAAAAATAATCCGAACAATAGAACATTTATTGTGTAATCATCCGAGGTTTTGTTTGCTCATAAAGCAGACTTCAAGATAGCTGTTCTCTATTTTTAATTCAATAGAAGTTACTCCCAATGGCTGAAAAGTACATTATACCGAAGTCTGAAAGTATATATCATGGTATCTCATTTTAATCCTCTAGTCGAGCTGTTCAAAAATTATTGTTTCTTAGTCCTAAAATGTGTATGCCATTGTTAAAAAACGAAAACACTTGTAAAATACTACGGTAGCAATACAAGCCGACACTAGGCGCTTGCAGTTAGCATGATATGTAAATATTTAACCAAAATGAAACAAAAGGTGGTTGAAGATATTTTTTATTGTTTTTTTTTAAAAAAGTCGATGTCATGCAAGCAAACCGTTGCTCCGGTTGAATCGTTCAATAGAAAGCTGAGACAATTTGACATATAACACAATTTTTAAAAATTAAAATTTAGTCTATTTTTTTGCTGACATTTTGAATTTTGTCACAATCCATATCGGAAAAATGGAAATAAAAGTACTTTCCTGACCTCGGTTTATAAAATATTGGTGTGATCAGCACAATATAAGCTTTCTTTCGTATTACCCGGTATCAGGTCAAAACCTCGCCGGTTTGGTTGCATTGGCAAAAATAATTTTATTTGCACTTTGTAAACTTGAATTTTTTTAACCCTCAGAAGCCTATCCTATGGGACAATTGACACAGGCAATAGTTCTGAATACAAATTTTTTTCAAAAAATTTTTCAAAAAATTTGAAATTTTCCGGAGCTGTTCAAAAAGGGGTTTTACGTACACTCAATTTATTTGGTAATTTTCAGACTTATAAAAAAAAGTTATTGTAAAGAGAAAATATGAGCCCCTTAAAATCTCAGCTTAAAACGTTTGCTGTTTTCACTGCATTTTTTTCTCTTTAGTGAGAGCGCTTTTAAAATACAACGCCACCTATATGCAAAGTAGAGAATAAACAAAGCAGTCGGCACATGTTCAGTTCACATTTCATATCAATTGCAATTAATTGCAGTAATTAAAAGTTAATATACACAATTATTATAAATAAATGATTAAACAGAATGATCATTTTTTGACTTGATTTTTACAATCAGGGACACCTAGTGTCAGTTGGTGAAACCATGATAACCATGGTAACAGCACTAAAGTGCTTCAACCCAGAGTATTTAAATCCTGACAATTGACACCACTAATAGGTCTTTGCGTTGATCCAAAATGTTAGGCGTCTGAGGGTTAAAATTTTTTTAATCTGGTGAGGTTAAGTGAGGTAAGGTTATGTCGAGCTAGGTTTTTAAGGCGAGGTTTTTGACCGCTAGGTTTAAGTAAGGCGAGGTTTAGCGGGCGAAGTTATGACCTGGAACCGTATTACCCCTCAATGGCCGACAAATGCACGACGTTTCAATTTTTGTCACATAATGGCGCCACCAGTAAATTTTAAAACTATTGTAATTTAAAAACCACTTAATTTTAGATGCCAAATTTTACTTGGTGACAAGATCATATAGTTTCTGAGCTACTAAGAACCATTTTGGTATGGCAACTGTATGGCTCGCTCTTGCAAGTAAAATTTTTATTTACATTTGGGTTTCTGTATTGTTGCGCACTTTTCGACTCCGAAATAATAATTTTTTTGACTCAGCTGGACTAGAGGATTAAAATGAGTTACCATAATACAGTATATACTTTCAGTACAATGCACTTCTCGGAGTGTAACTTCTATTAGACGAAATTTTTAAAAAAATCTCGTTTTTTAAAATCTCGTTAATAAAATGTCGTATCGGTGTTTGCCGTTTGTCACGAAACATATTACATACGACATTTAAATCGGCAGCAGCAATTTTTAGGAAAACAAGACTCCTTACACAAATTAAGTCTAAGTATTGGGCTTGTGGTTTGTGCAAGGTGTTTGACTGATTAAACAACTAACCTAAGATAGTGTAATCGACGCAACTTTGCCAAAATTACAGCCGAAGCGGAGGGGAAAATGGCGGCAGAATTTCACGACAATTGTTGTGATTTTATGCAGTGCGCATGCGCACGTCAAGTCGTATACACGACAATTTGAAACGAGATTTTTTCAAAAATCTCGTCCTAGAGTGTTGGAACGAAAAATGAAATCACGAGATTTTTAATAACATCTCGTAATAATACAAGTCTCGTAATAATAAAAATTTCGTCCGAGAAATCGCAAACTGTCTATTGATTTTAAAAATCAAGTTTAGTTGACAATTCTGTACATGACATCTCTATATACATCTTGGCCTCAACAACAACAACTGAACAATACCACGTTTCTTATCTACTATAACAATGCGACCCATTACATTTTTATTATTATATTTCGATTTTTTCTATGCAGAAATTACTGATGTTTGCGTTCAACCAGATTGTGCTGAAACGATTTTCTTTTCACTGTCGTATTTGCTTATTGCCAACTGTCCCCAGAGTTTTATGCAATCTTTACTACCCTTCTTGTGCATCTCATGTTAGCTGTCAAACAGATCTATACCACATGTGGATTTGCGTCGAGGCCGGCTAAGGCTGGCACAGGCTGGCACGTGTCCTTTTGGTCGCCTGTGCACAATAACTCAGCACGTGATGGACATTTGGTCTGAGCCATCCTTCCTTTTTACCACCCGGTGTAAGGGCGATCACCTCGTGATGTTTGAGGAAAAAGAATTTCTCGTTTTTCTTTCTAACTTCTTTGACCGGTTTTTTATGCTTTGTCAAAACTTTGTTTGATTAAAATTTCTTATACTATTTTTTTAAATTATTATTATTATTATTATTATTATTATTATTATTATTATTATTATTATTATTATTATTATTATTATTATTTAATTGTACGTCACAAAAAACAAGGTTTGAAAACAATGAGACAAAGAAAGGAATGGCAAAATGAAAAATTAATTTTTATACTGGTAGATATTGTAGGCAAGAAATAATCGATTTTGAAAAATAATAATCATTTTTTGATGTTTTCCCAAGTTTTAAAAAAAAAAAAATTGGATGTTTGTGAGCCCCTGTATGCAAAAAAACGATGTGAAGACACGAGTGGTCTTAAAATGTTAAAAAAGGGTATTTATCCGAAGGTGCATTATCTCTTTTAACAAAGCTGGGATCTCACTTGCGATTTTTCCGCTTTATCGCGCGAATTCCGCGCGGAAAACGGACATCAAAATTGCGCTATTTTTTAAAATTGAAAATTTTTCTAGGTTTTTCTGTGTTTTTGCTGCATGTGGGAACTTAGAGAAAAATTTTCAATTTTAAAAATAGCGCAATTTTGAAGCAAAAATAAGTTTTAAAAAAAACCGCAAAACGCAATAAAATCGCGCGATTTTACCGCAAGTGAGAATCCAGCAATACACTTTTTTTTTGTGTGTGTTGATCACGTCCAGAGTTTAAGTTAATTTTTTGATATATGCATTGACATTGATGTAAAACATCAATGTCAATGCATATCACATCCAGTTAAATTTTAAAATTTGAATATTGACATTTATTGATATTGAAACCTTCATGTTATTGGTTGTATGAAATATGAAAAGTTTCAATAAAACGCTTATAAACATCATTATTCAAATTTTCAAAGTTAATTTTTTTCTAACTTTGCCCATTTATGCACCTCATTGTTTATTATCTGGAAAATGTATGCCTCAAATTTTTATTGTTTTATGAATATGGATTATTACTTTCATTTGTTTCATATAATATTTTTCATAAAGCAATTCTTTCACTGCAGGAAATGATTGAAATGTTTGCTCTGAAATTGACAATTCTTGGTTAGTCATCCTGATATTACATGAGATCCTATAGTTTGATGTCTCGGTAAAAGAATATGAATTGAGAACTGTTCTTTTTTTTATACAAAAGTCAGTTTAAATCGAAAATTTTGCATATCTAGCTTTCGCATCAATGGAGAAATTTAACATTCGAAAGTTTTTACATCTTTGTACAAGAATCATATATCATTTTTAAAACTTATGTGGAATTTTTTTTTCTTGTTAATAAAAAATCGAACATTTTTGATTATTTTGCAAATATAGTGCAAATAAGCACTTTTACATAGCTTTAATATATGCTTCACTGTAGGATGGGGTAACAACAGAAGAAAGTGTTTGGCATAAAATTGGACAGGTAAACTAAGATAAATTGAGCAAGAAAAAAAATTGAGAAAACTATGATTGTGCATGCTGGCACATGCTCAGTTGAGTTTTTCTAAGCCAGTACAGGAACGGCTGACCATGACTATGCTTGTGTTGAAATCAGCCATGGAGTGATGTTATTAATCGTGCCGATGCTTGTGGATGTATGATTGGTAACCAAAAAACATCCTTCAGCACGTATGGTTTAAGGTGGCGTTCTTGACGTCGCTGTGATGATAGAAGATGATTTGCGCTGATCACAAAAACGTATGTACGCATGAACGTACAAACGTATAACTTTTTTATTTATATGTTTATACGTTCATGCGTACATACGTTTACGTTGATACGTGATGAGTGTTTGCGCAAACAAAAAAATCCCGTAACAACGTGGTGTCAATCGATCTAATGCTGGTGTCACTCGGACCACATTCAAATACCTGTTGCAGTCAATGGTGGTGGTGTGTTGGTGCTGGTGGCGATGATGGTTCGTTATTTTCACGTTCTCGGCCTCTAATACTGCATCCTCGGCCTCTACCGCGTGCTCGGCCCGTCATTTTTGTAAATGGCGGCTTGCAAAAACGGAAGCGGACCGGTTGCTTTGTTATGCGCTTGCGCATAACAATACGTTCATACGTTGATACGTTCAGGCGATGAACGTATGGACCAACGTGAGAATTCAATTGTTACGTTGATCTGTACGTTTTAACAATCACGTATCAACGTATTTAAGTATGTGAAACATACGTTGATACGTTTGTACAAATTTCAAGTGCGCAAATCCTCTAGTATATCATTTTTTGTATCATTTAACGTCTCTACCTGTGTGAGGACAGAATTGCTTCAGGATGTAATTGTCATACCACAAGAGAGATGAGGGCGATTGTTGCTGTTGTAGTTCGCGCACGAATTTTCCTGCGTGATAAGATTACGTCACGAGTGAGCTTATCTCTCAGGAAAATCAGTGCGCAACTACGGTACTGTACTAAAGTCTATTTACCTATAAGTTTGGAGTAACTCGGATTGGTCGTAGCAACTAACTGTTAAATGGTGTTGCACGTAACAAAGTAGTTCTAAACCGGTCAAAACCGGTCGTCAAATTTTCGACCAGGCCATCTATTTATTCAAGATGGCGGTTTCACGCGGTTTGACTGGGCCTTGATTAGTACTAATCATGGACCGGCCCATCTATTTCTTCAAGATGGCGGTTTCGCGCAGTTTATTCAAAAATGACCTTTACTTTCATTGGTTACTGACAGACATGTGACTTATACTGTATGAATATTTTCCTGCGATCAGTCCACTGACCAATCCGAGTTACTCCAAACTTATAGGTAAATAGACTTTAGTACAACAATTTCCCGATATCGAGTGGTATTCAATATGAGAATTTTTTTAAAATAACTTAACAGTGGTCAAGATAATAAATGCTATACTGTCAGTGTAATCAGCATCCCATTGGTCAAAATTTAACTACGAAACCATTGTTAAAATTGCTCTAATTTATTGATTTAAAAAATTCTTATATTTAATATCACAAGAGGAGATTATCGAATAATCATACGAGTTCGAGTTTTCTTGCGAGGTAAGATCACGAGTGCAAGAAAACGAGTATTTGTATAATTATTCTACATTAATCTAAACTCCATCTAACAATTCGTGCACAAAACTCCCATTGGTTAATGGACTATGCATTGTACTGAAAGTATATATTGTAGTATCTTATTTTAATCCTCTAATTGAGCTGAGTCAAAAAATCATTGCTTCGTAGTCCAAAAATGTGCATGCCATTGTTAACAAACTTAGCTAAAACGTGCCTCAGATTTTCACACTCAAAATTATACTCAAAAACACACATAAAACTAACCACACGCAAAACTCGTTGTTGACGAGTTTTAGTTCCTGAATGCACCTACTATTTATTTTTCTACCTTGATAAAACCACTCGTGCATCTAAAAAATTATGATAAGATTATAAGAAGATTATAAGAATTAACCACTCCACTCGTGTTATACGGGCACTTGTGGTTTATTTCTGGCTCCGGAAACTGCAACCATACCCGGACTTTGTGTTAGTCTTAGCACACACTTTGAAACACTTTGAAACTAAAACTCGATCATGAGTGGTTTCTTCTCAGGCAAGAGGCGTGCCGACTGAAAATTTCAATAATCAGCATGTAGCACTTGTGCTATCACTACTGATTATCTATACTCTATTTATCATTTCGTGCGCGAAACTCCCATTGGTTAATAACCTATATTGTATCGAAAGTATATATTGTGGCATCTTATTTTAATCCTCTAGTTGAGCTGAGTCGAAAAATCATTGTTTTGTAGTCCAAAAATGTGCTTGCCATTGTTAACAAATGACATTTTACCCAAACTTGGAGTTTAGTAGGTACGTTGTTCGGGTTGGATGGTATATATATTGACTAGTGAAATAATCCCAAGTGTTTCTTGAATATATAGCCATTTATAATTAGGTTTTCTTTATTCAAATGTTGGTGTAATTGTATTAAAAAGAAAAGTTATGGGACATGACGTTAATGCTTACTCGTTTAATTCAATTAGCAGACAATTTTTAGGTTACATAAATTTTTAATAAAATTGTTCTTTCTAATTATTTCTTTTTCTTTTTTTTAGGTAACGTCGTGAATTTCTTATGACTTGCTATTTTTAAATATTTTACTGGCTGTTCCAAAAGTAAGTTTTACTTTAATTTCATTCTACAAGGGTAATGAAAAATGATGTCCGGGATTTCATACTCAAATACCCTTTCGTCTAAAGAAGATAAATAATTATTTTTTTACGCTAATGTTGTTAAACTTTAAATTTTATCGACTTATTATTGTCTACTTTTGCTAAGAAAATAAAGCATTATTATAGTACAATAAAAGTACAATAAAACGGAGACTGTTTCTGTATGTTTTTGATGGTCATTAATAGTGGCAATGTATGGATGCAATATATGGTGACAAGCAGCTTTCTGTATTTCATTATCTGATGTCTCATACCTGTCAGGACTCAGGACACAATATTCTCACCACAAGAAAATAAGAAAATAACCTTATTTAGCTCTTTCAAATCAAAATATATTTGAATATGAAACCCTGGACATTCTTTTCGGTAACTTTATATTTGTATTTACATTTACTTTAAATATTATGGATTCATAAATAAGGGTTTTTTGTATAAAGTACAAATACTGTATGTGAGATACAAAATTTGCTGTTTTTAGACCCCCATCTCTCTTTGGAAAGCTTTCCCTCACGTTACAATTGCAAGTTTTTAGCGCCATTTAGATGAATAGAGAAATAGAAAATTTCATACCGTATTCCCTCGGAAAGAACGGCATGCCGGATAATGGTGAGTCAGACCAGGGTGCCGGATAATTTGAATTTTCCGGCATTTTGTTCATTTGATTATTCCATAAACTGGCCAGGCTCGTAATTACCGGCTTTACGTGCGTTGGCCAATGAGAAGCCAGCATGGAATGACGTCACCACTAGGCCTGTGCGATATTGCGATATATCGAAAAACGATATTTTTCAAAACAAATATTGCGATATATCGTAATTCCATATCAGCATCGATATATCGTATTTCCTTTATATCGCTGTTGCAATATTGCGATATGGCGATATTCCACGATATTGCTGTATCGCGGAATATCGCCAATAAAAAATTGGCAAAAATCTGTTATAATTTTCCGCATGGTTTTATTTTCAAATGAAAATCATTTGAAAATGAAACCAAGTGCAGTTTAATCACATTTTGGACCAAAATGAATCTATCAAGTATCGCACAATCGTCATATATCGCGATATCGTGTCAAACAATATTGCAAATTGCAATATTACAAACGATATTGCGATATTGCGATATTATAAACGATATTGCGATACTGCGATATATCGTATCGATATCGTTTTTCGAGCAATATCGTATCGTATCGGTTTTGAAAAATATCGCACAGGCCTAGTCACCACTTGACGTAATCACAATTAATGCCAAGAGTTCATTCATTGTTGTTTACGGTGATATCTCGTGAAATCTCGCGTAGTATTGCATGTACGAGATCAATAGACTCCGCCTACTTTGGATCATTTCGAACAATGTAAGAAATGTTTGCGTGTGAATTTTTGCATGCAAGCCATTCGCACGTGAAAATTTGCTTCAATGTAAACAAGCCTTGAAGCCTAGTACACACACCAATTCAGACTCAAAATATTCAGCCAGTCTGAATTTTCCTTGTGACAATTATCAACAGAATTTGAAATAATGGATAATGTCACATGGAAAATTCAGACTGGGAATAATGTGGTACACATGGTTGGTTTAATGACGTCATATTACAAATGGCGACTGTCTGAAGTATTTTTTTGCAAATGGCTACCATTGAAAATGTGCAATGAGGATGAGGATGATGATGACGATATATTCGAAAATCAATGTGTTGGACTTGCTTTGCGTTTTTTCCTTTTCGTTTCTTGGCAGGATAGAACATATATCCCGCCAACAGCAGCTAATATGGATTCGTCCCTACTTGAAGCAACGTTCGAACATGCAGTTTAAGCGACCGGTTAAAAATAAAGCTAACCAGGTGTGATCTGGTTATCTTTATTTTTAACCGGTCACTTAAACCACATGAATTATGGGTAGTTGGAAAGATTCCATGCACGGAAACAATAGGTGGTTTCCCGCGCAGCAAATGCGCGGAAAGAATGATTTTTTCAGCTACGGAATATTTCCTCACGAGGAAATTTTTTTGTGCGTACCACAAAAAAAAGAATTTTCAGATTTCGATTCCCTGTGCTATTCCATGTACGCAATGAGCTTATGTGTACTATAGGCTTTAGAGTGGTAACAAACTCACCAATTATCATCATCTTATTTCAATTTGTAGTTGTTTATAAAAAAATCTGTGGAAGTGTTTATTTTAAAAATTATAGTTCATAAAGGTCAGGAATATTAACATGGCCTTACTAAGAGTACGTTGTGATTTCAGCCGTAAAGACAAGGCAGCTTTACTGTGCTACGACTTTCCTAAGGAATATAATTGTATTAATGTTAATTTACTTCTGAGGAAACTCTGGAGAATGGCAGTTAGGGGTTGTAAAAATGGCACTACTGTTTTTTCAGACAGAGAATGCAAGTTGTTGTTCTTGATAATGTTTGTATACAACTAGTAGAGAGAGGAGATCAGGAGATTGTTATAAATGAGATCCCTCAGGGCTGGGTTCTGGGCTCTTTATTACTTAATATATTTAGGGACCTTTTAATGATTCGGGTAAAAAAAATTTTCACATTCAATTAAACTTTTTGTTTTGAAGTATGACTATTTTTTGGAAAGAGATGACAGTAGGTTGGTTCGAAAAGTCCTTTAAACGTGTGTAAACACGTTTACACTCGTTTAAATTTTAATTTGCACGTTGTTTACACGAATTAATTCGTGTAAACGTCATTCAATCGTATTAAACGGAAACGGCCCATTTTCGTCGTGCAAATGCACGTGCAACGGAATTTGACGTTTAAAGAGTTCTATTTGCCGCCATCTTGAATCTTCGCTTCAAATGTAAGTAGTAACAAAGTGCATGATAGTCAGAATTGTTACTATCTAATATTACTTTTGTTGAAAAAGGAAAGCAGGCAAGAATGATGTGCTTGCTAAGAAAAATCTGCTCCCTCGCTCAAGTACAGCTTGTTTATTTATTACGGCAGCCATGTTTGTGTGAACTGTGTGTAAATTCCAGTGTAATTTCCAGTATAAATGCATATGCAACATTTTAACTCGAAAAGTCAGTCGTGCAACTTGACATTTACACTATCAGTTGCACTGGTCGTTCAGTGTAAAATCATTTTCGAACCCGCCTAGTATGTGTGTAGTTGATTGGACTTGAATGGAATGGAATAACAATTAGTTAATAGAATAGGAAAGCTAAGTTTCTATATTTCTGTCTAAGACGGTATTGAGCATTATTTGAATTAAGGATATTATTTGGATTATCTGTATGCGGCAGGGTCTTGTATGAAACTTATTTATTTGCAGACACTTTGTATTAGAAATATTACGTTTAGTAATATAGTGACCATATTTGTTTTGTCTGCTTAATTTTTTGTACTTTATTTATTTTTGTGTTTTGATGATTCTTTTGTACCTTTCTCTGATTACGCTGTTGCCTGTTGTTTTGTTTTTGTTTGTTTGTTTGGACTTTGAGTTCTTTTTGTTTTATGGCCTTCTTTTGGCTGTGCAGCCTTTTCTTCAAAAGAAAATAAACTACTGTTATTACTGTTGTTGTTATTATTATTATTATTATTATTATTATTATTATTATTATTATTATTACAAATTCTCTGCCACTATTTTGCTAATTGCCGGTACACTGTAAAACTAGATAGCTTAAGTTAAGACACTTTAAGAACCTAACAATAGGTGCATTCAATTTGATTTAGAGAAATTAACTTAGTTGACTTAACTGCTAAGTTGACTTAAACACATTACATGTGACGTTTTGGACGTCATAGTTATGGCAAATGACTCACTTAACGGAAATAAATCGCACTTAAGTTGCGTTCAATATTGGCTGAATAAAATTCTTAAGTGTGTAGTTGACTTAAAGTGGCAGGATATGATGTATTTGACGTCATATTCATCTAAAACCTCCTACTTTAGACGTCTTTACGTAAGATACGAATTGGGTACCTTAAGTTAAGATGTCTAAAGTAGGAGGTTTTAGATGAATATGACTAAGTCAAATACATCATATCCTGTCACTTTGAGTCAACTACACACTTAAGAATTTTATTCAGGCAATATTGAACGCAACTTAAGTGAGATTAATTACCTTAAGCGAGTCATTTGCCATAACTATGACGTCAAAAACGTCACATGTAATGAGTTGTGACTATTCTTGAGTACGAGACAAAGAATTAATCAAACTGCTGCTAATGAATAGATAGAAAACTGCTAAAATCCATAGATGTTTGGATTTTAGCAGTTTTCTATCTCGTCATTAGCAGCAGTTTGATCAATTCTTTGTCTTATATTTAGAATTGCCAATTTCGTACTCAAAAATAGTCACCTTGATTTTTAGGCTCCCAAACGATTATTTAATGGAACCAGTGTCTTAACGTAAGCTATTAAAAAGTGCCTAAAACAAAATTTAAACACTTAGATTTGCAGTGTATACTGATTAAACTCCCACTGCTGGTTGGGCATATCACAATAAAAATTTAATTGTTAAAATGATGGTTTTAACAATCCAAAAAGTTCCAAATTAACATCTTTTAGGAGGTGGACATTTGCTTGAATCAAAACCATTTATAACCTGCTTAAATCAATACTATTTTATGATTGCGCATTTGCAATCAGTAGCCAATGGGCGTTTGTCTCAAGTTTTTGTAACGGTTTTCAGACTTTAGACATTTCTTCTATACACAGCATATAAATCTTATGACTTGCAAATAAATCTCACACTTCAGGCACGAATTATGCAAACTTCTGATTGGAGAAAAACGATCGGCTCATACTCCGAAGGAGCACGAACCGGGAGTTAAACTCACAGTCAGATCCCCCGATTTGCCAATTCGAGTGCTTTTACCATTAAGCTACTCGCAGGTCGGAACTAATAATCTAATACATAGTTGTTGTTTTTAGTTATTGTAAGGATAATGCCTAAAGCTGGGTTCTCATTTGCGATTTTTCCGCTTTATCGCGCGAATTCCGCGCGGACAACTTTCGTCAAAATTGCGCCATTTTTAAAAATGAAAAGGTTTTTTTGTGTTTTTGCTGCATGTGGGAATCTAGAAAAATTTTCAATTTTAAAAATATCGCAATTTTGAGGCAAAATAAGTTTTAAAAAACCGCAAAACGCAATAAAATCGCGCGATTTTACCAAGTGCAAGTGAGAATCCAGCATCATACAGACTTAAGCTGGGTTCTCACTTGCGATTTTTCCGCTTTATCGCGCGAATTCCGCGCGGAAAACTTTCGTCAAAATTGCACCATTTTTAAAATTGAAAATTTTTCTAGGTATTTTTGTGTTTTTGCTGCATGTTGAAACCTAGAAAAATTTTCAATTTCAAAAATATCGCAATTTTGAGGCAAAATAAGTTTTAAAAAACCGCAAAACGCAATAAAATCGCGCGATTTTACCGCAAGTGAGAATCCAGCATTATACTTACAAGTTAGTACTGTATAATCGCAAAAAGGAGTTCACAGCACTTTGTCAGAAAGAATGATTGTAGACAAAATGCTATTAACTATATAGAATTTGCAACAATGCTTTTTGCCCTTCCGTTCATTTGGAAGGCTCATTTGATTTTTCGGAAGCCATTTTTTTCGGACAAATGTGAAAATTATTTAGACATTTTCTGTGAGGCCAGCTCGAAAGGATATGGTTGCGTCGTATACGTGCTAAATTCTGAAAATAAAAGAAAATTATTAATCGCTAAAAGTAGGGTTGCTCTTGTGAAATCGATGACCTTACTAAAGCTTGAATTGACAGCCGCTCTATCAGGAGTTAGACTTAATAAATATGTCGAGAAGAGTCTTCTTTTGGGTTATTCTCTAGGCGGTTAAATAGTTTAAAGACGGTGATTATCTGTTCATTGTAAAATGAAAATGAAAATGAAAATGAAAATGAAAACTTGTGGGCGGGTTATCTCATAAGTTTGTGTGATGAAAAGAAGAAAAGAAGCAATTTTGTATTGACTCTTCTATAGTCTCTTGCTTCTTTTTCAACTTCAATTTATTCCCTTTTTTGTTTTATTTCTTTTTTTTCAATTTCTTTTTCTCTGTTTGCATCAGATCATCATCTTTTTTTACTTGAAAATCAATAGTGATTTCAAACCAATCTTCTTTTTCTGACGCCTGAACTTATTTATCATTTGTGGTACAAACTTATGTTATTATTTTTCAATGGTGTTTAATTAATATGTTGTAATCCCACGAAACAAGAACACGTCTAAACAACATTCAGAAAATATTTTTTATAAACATCGGAAATGTTGATTCAATATAAGAATCAACATTATTTTAACATTCAAACATAACAAAATGTTGATTTAACATTATGCAACAAACGGATGTTGCATATCAACAACCGATGTTTCCGAACATCTACTAAACATTCAGTATAGATGTTGTATCTATATTGTATCGACAAATATCGGTTGTTGATATGCAACATCCGTTTAATGTTAATGTTAAATCAACATTTTGTTATGTTTGAATAATGTTGAAATAATGTTGATAAAAAAGACTTATATTCTTATATTGAATCAACGTTTATAAAAAATGTTGTTTAGACATTTTCAGGTTTCGTGGGATGTCTAATGCCTATTAAAAATACAAAATCATACTGTACGAAGTAGGATGACAACTGCTGCTATAAAATGTACTAATCTATTACCAATTAATACCATGGTTTTACTTATTATTGTGATCATTCAGAAAAGAGAAAACATAAACATTCAGCGTGAAAAAGTTTTATTGGAAATGTGAACAACAAACAACGAAAATGCTGCAATCCCATGGAAGACTCGCAGCAATTAAAGTTAATGGATCAGATGTTATTACCAAAACAAAGTTGCACAACCTAAGAATACAAGATTTGTATAATTCAACAAAATATTTTTGCTGTTTAGGAGACTACTAAACATTTAGTTCTTAAAGCAAATTTTTGAATGAAATTTGTTTGGATGATTGGTTTTTTTGGTTGTCAAAATCAAAAATCAGTATGATTCAACTAGACAATTTTGTTGTCTATAGAAATCAACTAAGGAATCTATATGTACTCAAAAAAACACAAAAATGTGATGTTGGCTTCTATATTGTCAGCTTTGTATGCATTGTCAGTCAAACCTCGTTATGATAACACTACCAAACCACATGTTTCAATGGTTGAGCCATAGCAACGAGGTTTGGGCATATTGTAACATTTCATTGTTTTCGACAATGAGGTGATTGTTGCCACTCATATAATTCATTGTAGACAGAATGCATTGTCATCGTCAACAGGTCCATGTGCCAAATTTCGGCTCGATTGGGCGACGGGATGTGTGTCAATCAGCCATTCAGAGATTTGCATACAAACAAACAAACATTATCACAAACTCATTGTACTGAAATTAATATAGTGTTTTTAAAAATAACAATAATAATGGTCTGATATGTTTATTTTGGTTTGATTTACAACAACAACAGCGGACTATTTTTTGCATAGCATGCAGTGATTGTTGTGCGCAGTTGGCGATGCGCAGTTCAATTTTAGCATTAAGATATCGGATGTTGACTGTAACTAGTTTCCTCATTTGCTTCAAGCTTGCTTAATGGATAAGTTTATGCAATCATTTTGTGTATAAACCCAGGTAACACTAATGTTGCATGCAATGTTCCAAATGATACTTCTTCTAACATTGCTGCACTGTTGCAAACAGTGCAGCAATGTTGCCAACAGTGCAGCAATGTTGCCAACAGTGCAGCAATGTTGCCAACAGTGCAGCAATGTTGCCAACAGTGCAGCAATGTTGCCAACAGTGCAGCAATGTTAGAAGAAGTATCATTTGGAACAACGCAGCAACATTGAAACGTTGCAGCAACATTTGGTGTTACCTGGGAAGCTATTTTTTGTTAAACTCCATAATTTATTCTATCATGCAAACCGTCGAATTATCTACTTTAGTTCATCAGGGTTGACCAAAATACTTGGGTTCAAAATACTTTTGTGTCAAAATTACAAGCAAAAATTTATTTTGAAATACATATTTCAATTATAAAATACATGTATTTTAAGTCAACCCTGTCAACCCTGTCAATTATTAGTAAAATTTAATGCATTATTATTTCTGAATTCTGATAGAATGGAAAAAAATTGTACAGACAATAAGCAGATTTCTATCTTTGAATTAAAATAATATTAGACAGTTTGCACTTTCACGAACGAGATTTTATTACGAACGTGAAATAAATTAATAAAAATGAAATAAATTCATTTTTATTAATTATCTCGTGTCTTGTAATTAAAATCATTGTTTCAGATTGCGCTTGCACAAACAATTAAACACGAACGAGAAGGAAATAAACAAATAAACGAGAAACATGGCTTTGCTCAATGTTCCAGTAGAAAATGTTAAATTATGTGTTTAATGCCATGTTTTCATAAAAAATAGTTAGTTGCAAACAAATTTCTAACCTAGATGACTAAAAACCTACCAAAAATACAACGAGTCAATGAAAAACAAGATGGATCCCACGCTCGCTTGAAATTACAGAACAATGCACATGTGCGAATTTTGATGCACACTGCGCAAGTGCAGTGCATTCGTATATCAACTTATATAAAGTCTATTTACCTATAAGTTTGGAGTAACTCGGATTGGTCGGTGGACTGATTGCAGGAAAGTATTCATACTGTAAGTCACATGTCTGTCAGTAACCAATGAAAGTAAAGGTCATTTTTGAATAAACTGCGCGAAACCGCCATCTTGAAGAAATAGATGGCCCGGTCCATGATTAGTACTAATCATGGCCCGGTTGAACCGCGCGAAACCGTCATTTTGATTAAGTAGATGGCCCTGTCGAACTGCCATCTTGGATAAGTAGGTGGCCCGGTCGAACATTTGACGACCGGTTTAGAACTACTTTGTTACGCGCAACACCATTTAACGGCGGTTAGTTGCCACGACCAATCCGAGTTACTCTAAACTTATAGGTAAATAGACTTTACGAACAAATTGAAAAATAAATCTTGTATATTCGTAATACGAATTTAAAATGTTAGTGTAATGACATTCATGGATATACTTCCAGTTTAATCTTTCATTATTCTATCTTCCATAGGCCATAGATTAAACTAGAAGTATATATCCATAAATGTCATTACACTAAAATTTTAAATCTTAATTAGGATATGCATTAAAAATAGATGTTTTAAATCGTAATACGAATGTTAAATTAAATACGAGATTAATTTTTAAAATCTCGTATTTATCTAACATCCATAATTAAAAAAATTATGTTCGTGAAAGCGAAACTGTCTATTGTATTAGAGACAATTGCTGTTTTCACACCAATTGCAAAACGCCAGCACAGATTCATCAAAACTGTGCAAACGGAAATATCCCAGAACTCTCACTTTTACCTTCTATCCACAGCTGCATTAAACAAGAGAATTGGAAGTGAAAGAAAAAAACTAACTCCAGCGAACAGCATTAATTTACGAATTCCAGCTTTATGTCCTCCAGTGCTTTGGAGTGTTGATGCAATGATGCTGAGCCATTTACTTCGTACCAGTAATGCCATTGAAGCGTGGCATCGACGATGGCAAGCATTGGTTGGTGCACCACATGTATAGGTGTCTTTTGTGTTGTCAAAGAATTAAGGAAGGAACATGCTGTCATTGAAGCACAACTCTATAGGTTACTTTAAGAGGATAGCCATGGTCATCATATTGTTCTAAGAAAGTGGAAAGGCAACAATGGGTTGTTACAGTTTACAATGACAGAAATCATCATAATGTATTAGATTTTCTCAGGAGTATTTGCTCATAATTTGAAAATGTGAAATACAAGGAAAACAGTGAATTAAAAACATCTATTATCAATACTGCTATATTACTTTAAACATGAAGTGTGTTTTTAAATAGCAATTACACAGACACGTCACAAATCACAGTGCTTTCGATTATCGAAAATCTCATCAGCAGACTCAACCGTCTGGAGCACATATGAACAACAAACAGAGACTGCCAACAGGAATTAAAACATAGACTTAAATGAAAACATCTGCAATACACAGTTAATTTTATTGTATAAATTTACACTAAGTATTTTAAAGGTCAAGTGCAGTCAAAAATTTAATTTTAATAGATGAAAGAGTATTAACAATGACATGTATTTCATTCTTTAAAATATTTTATTGTTGCATATTTATTGTTTTATAACAAAAACAAAGTCTATACTCTATTTATCATTTCGTGCGCGAAACTCCCATTGGTTAATAACCTATATTGTACTGAAAGTATATATTGTGGTATCTTATTTTAATCCTCTAGTTGAGCTGAGTCGAAAAATCATTGTTTTGTAGTCCAAAAATGTGCGTGCCATTGTTAACAAATGAAAATGCTTGTAAAATATTTTTAAAAAATTATTTACATTTGGGTTTTGTATTGTCGCGCACATTTTTTGGCTACGAAACAATGATTTTTCGACTCAGCTCGACTAGAAGATTAAAATAAGATACCACAATACATACTATCAGTACAATATAGGTCATCAACCAATGGGAGTTTCGCGCACGAAATAATAAATAAAGTATAGTTGGTTCGCCTTGTTGTCATGCAATGCATTGTGGTCGAGCAAGGTTGGATCGACGTCACCAGTTCTGATTGTTAACAAAATAACCATCTGCGCATACTCAGAAAGTTGAAATTTGACGAAACCTGAAAACTAGTTCTGGATCATTTGAATTTTAGGATTGGGAACGTCATTCGACTATGATGCTTTGCGTTAAGGAGAAGGAATATGGGAATTGTTCTAAAATAATAAATATTCAACAATAAAATATTTTAAAGAATGAAATATACATGTTATTGTTAACATTGTTTCATGTATTAAATTTAAATTTTAGATTGCACTTGACCTTTAAACTGCTAACGTCGGATACCCATATATTAAAAAGTGGTAGACTCCTAAAAGTTGCTAAAAAAGTTTATTTTCTAAGAAAATTATGAGGAATAAGTTAAAATCAAATATAATGTTTCTCATTTATACATCAGGGCTTATCTGGAAATGGACAAATTTTATGCAGAAGAGTGTACATAAAGAGTGTACATAAAATGGTGACTCACTAATCAATATCCACACCATTTATTTCAACGATTGATTGATTAACTAAAGGAATTTTGTGCATGTTTTCAATGTAGAAGGAAATAGGAACTTACCTTCCTAACTGTTCTTTTTTATGCTTCAAAAAATTCTACTAAATTCTCAAGATATTTTTCTTTTCCTTATTCAAGGGTTTTTATTAGTAATTCTAGCTGGTGAACCGAACTGAGCCACTTTTAATCACAGTATTGTCTTGGGAAACTCTAATGCAACTTTTTTTTTCTTTTGGGGTTACGAAGAGATAAAGTAAAGATGCATATGAACATGGAACAAAGCAAATCCCCAAAGTACAGAAGATAGTAAAAAATAAAAACCAAAGGGAATACTTAAATAGAGAACAAAAACTTTCATTATTCTTGCATAGAAGTCAATAAAAGGCTTTTTTTTGGCTGTCATAAGAAGGAGATGTTCTTTACCGTGAGTAAAGAGAAGTAAGACTTCTGCATGAAGATGCAAGAAAGCGTGAAAGAATAGTTGACTGCTGGTATGAGAGCGTGTGCACTAGGTGAAATGTGGGTTTAGCCAAATATAGAAAGTGAGTGGTGCCAGGTCTTTTTATCATTAGGGATTTCTTTAGGTTCTTAAACTGGTCATAGATCACAAGAAGAGTCGATGTGTAGAGGCAGTTTAGCTTCCAAAGAGATGGGGTCACATGAATAAGTTATACCACTAATGTTAAATTTTAAAAAAGAAGTACTTTTGTGTCTTTTGGGTTTTCGGATGAGAGTGATAGGAGCAGATGGACTCATTTTTACAAAAAATTCCACAAGAAAGATCGTAAGATCATTCAAAGTTTGAAAACTAGCTTTTGGTCAATTTTTTTTTTTTTTTGGTAGTGAAAGTAAAATGGAATAATTAAGTAATTTTTTTATATTAAAGGGTTTACGACATCAGATATTTTATAGCTGAATAATTTTCGCCATTTCTTAAAAATGGTCTAAATGATTTTTATCATGGGCAACCTAAGGCATGATTGTGTTCAGCTCTTTTCTTGAATAGGAAAATTTTTTTTTGGCTTATCTTATGAAGCTGAAATTTTCTGACTTTGTTCAAATACTAATAAACTTTATATAAAAAAAGATTTGAAGTATTTGCTTTGATATTTATTGAAATAATTGATCGGCAAATTTTAGCCCCTTAAAACTCCAGCAAAAAAAATAAGCCGGCTTCACTGCATATTGGCTAAAGCGCTTCTGTATAGGGTTACTAGCAGACGATCACATTGAAAAAAGATTGTGAAGCAGGAAAGCCAAGTAAAGATGAAAATCCGTGCGCATGTGCAGTGGCCGTTTTTGGAAAAACTAGCGCCAAAAGCGGCAGTTTTTTCAACCAAATGCAACAGCGCTGTAACTACTTGACCCAAAATATGAACATGATCGTATCTATGGGTTATTCACTAATGTTATTTTTAAAGCTTGCCTATCTGAGGGCTGATAAAATTATTTTGTATCCCGAACAACTTATTTGAGCTTGGCGAGGGACATTGTTGGCCGCTGCTTTTGCAGGGCGCTGTTTCTGACGTCACAGTTGGTATTCTCCATGTTAAATACATAGCGCTCACGTCTCAACTGGTAAGAATCGCGCAAATTCTCGATTTGGTCTCGTTTTTATCTCATTTTTTTTTTTTTTTTTTTTACAATTTCAACATTGGGTTTAAACCAGAAAATATTTTTGAAAAAAATCTCTGAAAAATGTGATGTCGCAAACCTTTTTATTAAAATTTATTCTTAAGAATAAAACAATTTAGGAATTTTGAAAACTTTAATATTTTTTTTTGGACTGATTAAGAACTTAGAGTTTTGGTTGGTACTGTCATCTAGTGACCACTCTACTTTACATCAAGTTAATTATAGCTCTTTTCCTTATCCTAAGGTGCGAGAAAATTTGACGTTGAACTCTAGTATAATATAATTACTACCTTATTACATTTGACATATGGTACTGTAATAGTTGGTTAATGCAGCCAACATGCCATAATTTGGTTAAAATAGCCAATGCTAATATAATTAAATATTTCTTTATGATATGACATCATGTGGCTATTGTTCATATAAAGTACAGAAATATACACATTGTTTTAGTGGGCATTTTTTCTAGTCGCAATTGATTGTTTTTGGCAGAAGATGTCTGCCAATTTGTGTTAATTCATATTTATGGAGTTATATAATGTCTTTAATTTTTCATCAGCTAGAAAAAATCTCATTGGTTAACAGCGGCAATGGTTTTTTAGCACAATAGGTGCGTTCAAAGTTAAAACCGTAATTTGACTTATCTTAATCTGGCATAATCCTGACTTATTGATAAGCCAGATAAGTCATTTAGATTGTGAACGCTCCTTTTAAAAAATTATGATTAAAAATCATGTTTGTGTTAGGGTAGTTTTTTGAGCTAATTTTTTTGCTTGAAAAAATTAGCTTTAGCTGATAAATTGTCAATTCCATCATGGCTAGATGGCCGACGTAGGTGCGTGTTCCGCGGCCACGATGTTCGGTGACGTCCGTCAAAATTTGTTTATCATTATTTTTCGCTACTTATATGCCGATTTCTTATGGAATCATTTGGATGTTGTTAAATGACATCCCCACTTACAAAATGTGCAGGTTTTATTCGCTACAATGGCATTCACATTTTTGGACTACAAAACATTGATTTTTTGACTCAGCTCTACCAGAGAATTAAAATAAGACATCACAATATATACTTTCAGTACAATGCATGGGTCATTATTAACCAATGGGAGTTTCGGCACGAATTGTTAAATAGAATTTAGAAAAATCAAAATTAAACAGATTGAAACACAATAATGTTAGAACTTTTGTTATAGACCCATATAAACATATTCCCAACTCGTTTTCTCATTCTATACAATTCAAATAGATTAAAAATTTCAACTGCCATTACCCTCTCCTACGGTATTGCACAAAAAAAACATGTTGACATTTGCGGGAGGAATGTTTAAAGCTAATAATCCTTTGATACAGTAATGTGATTCTTAAGAAAATTTTTTTAATGAATTCATCTGTGGCGTCCCTGAGTTTCCAGTCCATCTTTTTACCTTCTCCTCCCTCTCCCCTTATTTTCCAGCACAAGTGATGGATGAGATTCACCTTTCAATGTGCTTTTCTCACCAAGCATGACATCAATCGATGATAGCAAGCTCCTCCTCTGCCATTATCGATCCAAAAAGGTGCCCAAAAAACTCTACTTCTTAATGGTACAATGTTATAGCAACCAGATTTATTGTGCCAATGAAATTTCGTAAATAAAAAAAAAATTGCCTAGTAAATATCATTAACAAATTTTTTTTGCTCTCTGAAGTAATGTATTGTTCCTCTTCAAACTGTCTGGCAAACAGACTCTAGAATTAATGTTGGTTCCAAGAAACGTTGACAAATGTTTATGTAATTAATGCATTTTACTATATCACCACCAGGTACTGTCAGAGATTATTTGGTAGAAAACTCTGAGTTTGATCTTGACTGTCATATCCCTGGAGCCACTAGTTTTTCTGTCACATTGTAATAAAGTAAAGTTAAATAATTAAAATTTGTTAATGTAGTTGTATAGGAAGTTGGATATGGGCAACTCATTGGTGATTTTGAATTTGGGATCAAAGGTCATTTTCATTGTTATTCTCTCGCTAACTCGGAAACCATAAGAGATACAAAAGAATTTCCAATTACAAAGTTGTAGAGCATCATTTGTTTAGTCGGAAAAGATTAATGAATCAAAATAATTACATAGTTATCATTCATAAACCGGGAAAACAATAGCATAAGACACTACTACACAAGTTTTGACTTTATGTATTGCAGGAAAGCCAAGGGACAGCTACATGAAAGTCATTAAAACTGCACTAATCACATTAGCCAACTTGATTCGTGCAGTTTTGGTGGTTTTATAATTCACATAAAACAAAAAGAAAACAAATCTTTGGCTTGGTTCAAAAGCATGGAGCTCCTCCTCCTGTTACAATTTCAATTTTCAGTCCAATTTTCTCCTGTTCTATCGCCTAATGCCTGCGGGGCTGACCTAACCTTACGAAATAAAGTGGAATAGAAATTGAAATTGGAGTACGTACTCCATGGAGCAGGTAGGACTTCATGTTTTTCGAAATCTTTATACTTTGTTTTGCAGTGCACGAGTATATGAATGCAAAAAAAATACAAAAAAATAAACAAAAAGAAGCAATTAACCCTCAAAGCCCCATCCTATACCACAATTGTGACCAGCTGCAGTTGTGAATACAAATTTCTTTTAAAAGATTTTTTAAAAAATCTGAAATTTGCAGTAGCTGTTAAGAATATGCATTTACATTTTCTGAATTAATTTCATTGCAATCAGGCATAAAATGAAAAAGTTATTGTAAAAAGAAAAAACGGTCCCTTTAAATTCCCAGCTTAAGTTTTTGGTTGTTTTCACTGCAAATTTTACTCTAGTGAGAGCGCTTTTAGAATATTGCGCCCCTTATATATAAACTAAATAACCATACACAGCATTAACCCTTCATCTTTGAAACACATGGTCAACTGAGTTAATGTGAAACTAATTTCAATTTAAATTAAGTTGATACAGACAATTGTTATTATAAATAAATGATTAAAAACACCTTGTACGCTGTTTAAAACAACATTTTGACCGCATGTCTTGATTATTACAATTGGTGACACCTAGTGTTGGTTGGAGAAACCATGGTAACAGCACTAAAGCGCTTCAAAGTAGAGACTCCAAATGGTCACAATTGTGATGTTGTTTCAAAATTTCAGGGCTTTGAGGGTTAAAAAAGGACATAAATCTGCCACATCAAAGTTTTAAGTAATCCGCATGATTGCAACAGCTAAATACAGGTTGAGTCATGCATCATCGCAATACCTAAATAACTTTAAAATAAGTCAAGATATCACAAATGTGTTAATGGGAAAGTAACAGGAAGTTTGGCTGAGACAATTCATTTCTAACCAATTCAAATCATTTCAAATCATTTCAAATCATTTCTAATTCAAATTTGACCTTCAAAGTAATCTTAAAGGTCAAAAATATCAATTTAGAAATACAATTAACCAGAATCTGTTATATTTTAAAATCACAAGCATTATTTTAGGTGAGAAAATTTGGTAAAACTTTGGAATAAATTATTTGGAACAAACCTGTGACGGGTCTAGACAAAACCTGGGGCCCACACCAATTAGCCTACCCCATTGGCCTACCCCAAAAACCAGGATAGGTTAATCAATTTTTTTAATTATTTTTTTTTGTTTTTTATCTAATTTCACCACAGTTCTGATTGATTGTTTTTTATGTCGCGATATATACCGCAAAAAAATAGAATTATAGATTTTGTGAGATTACATTGCAATAACTAACTCATGTTTTCATTTCTTACCAAATTTCCACTCGTTTAAGTAGTTCATAAGTAGTTTGTTTAGGTAACAATGGATCGATGATAGTTTTCTACTTGCAACTGTGAGTTTTTCAAAACTCAAAAGTTGACATGCGCGCTTCATAAACCGGCAAAGATTTCGTCTCCTCATTTCGTCACTCGAAACTAACTAACTAGCCACTAGCGCCATGAAATGATAGTGTAGCACATTCAAATTACAATATAATTGACTAACATGTTCAGGATAAGGAAGAAAAAAATCAGGTTTTCTATGTAGCCAGTAAAATGGAAAAATATGTTTAACACGAAACAACACAGAAATTGTGTCTCCAAATATATATATACAATATATACATATGCTATACAATGTATTATATTAATTTCAATGATTAATATGGTGATTTTGGGGTAGGCTAATCGGTGTGGGGCCCCAGTTTATGTCTAGACCCACCTGTAACTGATTTTGAAACATCTAAACTTCATGTTTCTATAAAACTTGGCTTCCATGTGTCCTTTAGGGTCCCCTAACATCCTTGAGATGTACAAACATCTATATACTATATTTGCAGATATTTAAAAAGTTTACGACATCAGATATTTTATAGCTGAATAATTTTCTCCATCCACTGAAATGATTTTTATCTATTTTTAAAGTTTTCAGAACATTTTAAAAAAATTATTTTGTATTCCGAAGAGCTTATGTGACCGTGTCACTACCCAAGCGCACGTCAACGGCCCGCGTCATGTCCCCCTAGTGGACTGGATGAACATGACCACTTCCGGTCAGACAGGAAGTAAGGGAAGGCAGGTAGAGACAGAGAGAATCCAGGGACAACAGTTGTTAGTGAGCCAGCAACGAGTGCAGACATGCGTTGGCCAAGCTCTCCCAACTCCCTGGTATTCTCGATGAAGTCCGGGTTCCCAGTTCTCTGGGCCCCGCCTCCATGAGCGAGTGCAGTGGCTGCAAGTCCATAGATAAGATTGGGTTGCAGCATGGTTAGAATAGATCGACCGCACGGACCATGGTTTAACCACCATGGTCCGTGGGTCGGGTTTGATTAGCACATATCGGTGGTACAGACATATGAGTAGCAGGTGGAGGCTGACGCTGACCCCTAGACAACTGTAAGAAAGGCCAAACACCCAAATACAGCGTTGTCTCTGCTATTTCACATGACGAAGGCGTCCAGCGCAGTCTTCTTATTCCCCCAAGTAAGGGCTGTGCAAACCGCCCCAGTCACACTTATTTGAGCTTGATTTGGGACATTGTTGGCCGCTGCAGGCAGAGCGCTGTTTCTTCATATTATATATCCCCAGGTAAAACGCGAATGTTGCTGAAATGTTCGAAATGTCAACTGAAATGTTTGCGGTATTTCCGCAACATTTCTACAACGTTGATAATGTGAAATGAATGTACATTTTTCAATGTTGGTATTACGTTTGATGTCACTACTACAGCTGTGTTGTGCCAACGTTGGCATTAAACATTGAAACAAAAATCAATGTTTGTCATATATCAATGTTGCTGCAATGTTGGCAACAACCGTTTGATCAACAATCAACTTATGGCAATAAAACAGTGCAACAATGTTAAAAGAAGTGACACATTCAAAGAAACAGTGCAGCTTCATTGCAGATGTTATTTCCAAACATTACAGCAATGTTGCAGCAACATTTGGTGATACCTGGAATACGTAGGATTTACGGCACAACTGGTAACAATCGCGCAAATTCTCGATTTGGTCTCGCTTTTATCGCTCACTTTTTCATATTGTCGATATTGAGTTTTAACCCGAAAATAATTTTTCAAAAAAATCTTTAAAAAATTATTTAAGTGTTTTAAATGAATGGACCAATAAAAAAATCTGATGTCGTAAACCCTTTAAGCAACATTTTGAAAGCACAGATTTCCACTATACTGTACCGTATTTAAAACCCTCCAAAGAATATTTTAGACCAATTCTAAAAAAAATTTTTTTTTTTTAATATTTATTTTTTTTTTTATTAAAACAATGTAGCTATAAGCAACAAATCCTGGCAAAATTTTAAAAAGAAAAAAAAATTATAGTTTCAGTTCCTATTTTTTTAAAAAATTTAATAGTTTCTTAATATGTTTTACGGCATTAAACCACAAGCTTGCAAAATTGATGAAAATTTATTTCCAAGTGATTGGGTTGTGTATAAATATATATATATAGGTACCAATGTGAGCACGTTTTGAATTTATGTATAAATTTCATTTTAAGCATTTTACATTTTAGATTTTTATCCCATTCATTTTTTTTTTCCTTGGCGTATTAGCACAATCACCTGAGAAATAGAGAAATAACTTTAAAACTTGAAGAAAAACTGCTGAAACTGGTTGTAATCATTCGTCTCGAGTCTCTAAAGATAAGATTTGAAATGTCACGCATCCCCGTAATGAGTAATAACTTTGTGACTGCAATTGTGAAGAATTGGTGAAATCTTGATACGAATTTTTCTCAATTTCTAAAAAGGACTTTTCTACTTTGTTTTCTTTGACTCCAGTATATACACTCGTCCAATAATAAAACAAGACAGTTTACAGAGTTATTTAAAGAGCTGCAAATATTTTATATTTTCACACAAGATCCGCCCAAGTTTTTCAGATTAGAATGTGGACGCCACATTAACGCTCCACACTTGTACAATCAGTACTACACATAATGCAATCTTCTGTTTTAATCTTTATTTAGAGCTTTAGATCTCACTCTTCAATCTTCAATCTTCGTTTGTTAGGAAAAGTTTTGCATTTTAATAACCCTCTTTATTTTTTATTTTTTTAATTCGAAAGAGTGTAAATAAAACTTTGAATAATAAGGTTCCTATTGTATAATTTTTATAATTTTTACTTTTTTTGTGGTGAGGGGAAAGAAGATTTTGTTTGGCTACCCATTGGCTATATTTAGGAGCACGCTTGTACTGACTACAGATGTTGTGTTGCAATGCTTGGCGTCAGCAGCAGATAGAGAGAGTGTTAGGTTAGGACTCGAGAAGGGTACTTGTAGTCTAACTGTCTGGGGAGCAGTGAGTTTTTTTTTGTGTCGAGACTGTAACAAGACTTTGCTAATAATGCTAAGTGGACTTTGTATGTGAGAAAAGCTTTTTTAAGTGGTGATGTTTTGTTCTGCTATCGAAATCAACAACAACGAGCAATTGGTGAGTGTCAATAAGGTACCATTTAGTTAGTTGAGGAAAAACTAGGAAAAACTTTTTATTTCTATTGTTTTGTTTTGAAAACGAGTATGACTACAATGTGTTTGGAGTTAAAATCTTCTTTATTTTCTTTGTTTATTCTTTTATTTTTAGAGCTTTGGAAGACTAAAATGGGCATTTGTGTCTGGTTGCTTCACCTAGCACAACAAAAGTCTCTAAATAATAATTGCCTTCATTTGCTGCTGCTACTTCTACTCGCATTGTTATCAACAATGGAAGGTGAGTGTTTATACTTTAACGTAATTGGCTGTAAATTGAGAATGGGATATTTTGTTTCAGCTGTGCAACAGTCTTTTGTTGAAGAACCAGGAGACTTATCCGTGGTGAAAGGTGCGAACGTAATTTTGCCTTGTATTGTAAAAATGAAGATGGGTATGATACAATGGACGAGAGATAGTTTTGGTCTGGGAATTGAAAGAGAAATGAAAGGATTTCCACGTTACAAAATGATTGGCAATGATAAACAAGGTAATGAAAATTAATTTTAATTTTTCAAAATAAATTTTTGAAAAATTTAATTACGGTATTCTTTTAATTACTTATTTAGGAAATTATTCTTTGAAAATTGCGGATGTCAATTTAGAAGATGATGCTGTTTTTCAATGTCAAGTTGGAGCAGCAGATAATATTCGTGGAATTAGGTCGCGAAATTCGAAGCTTACTGTTTTGGGTAGGTACTTGATTGTTTGAATAAATTTGAGACTGGAACTGGTATAGTGGCCTAGTGGGGCATTGAAATTGAAATATGTCAAAAATTCATGTTTGTTTCGATGTTTATTGCCAACGTTGGTGACATCTAACTTGATATCAATGTCAACATTCATTTTACAACATTCCAGCAACATTCGCGTGTTACCTTGGTATTGGGGAAGTGTCTTCTTAAGAAATTCTTCATTTCAAGCGAAAACTGGATGGTCCATTTACATTTGAGCTTGTTCATCTGCGTTTTGACACAGACATTGCCTTCTTGCAGACAATTTTGACAAATCCAATCAATTCTCGTAGCAAATCTCTTTAAAGGGATAGTGTAGTCAGGGTTCATGTGATATAAAAAAAGTAACATACAAATCATTGCAATACACTGATTTCTATCCATTTATCTTTATCTGGAGTTTCTTAAATAAAACGAAACAAAAACAATTGGAACTATTTACTGCCGCGTAAGGTTCGGTTATATAGCAGCAGAGAAAAGAACAGCAAAAATGTCTGCCAACAATGGAAATATAGAGGAGAATGACGGTTGAAGTCAGTTTAATGCTGTTCTCTCACCCCCTTGTCGTGACTCGATTTATTTATATGACTTGAGTAATAAATCTGACTCCTTGGTACAGTGAAAGGAATAACTCGGGTTGGTGGTAAATTAACACAATGCTTTATTAAAGCTACAATAATTAAAGATCGGGTGAGTCCCGATTGAATACTTATAAAAATGGTGGCGCTGGGTTAGTCGTCACGATTGGATGCCGGTTCGATGTCTACTCGAATCGGGCCTATTCCGTGGCCTTCTGATTAGATGTCTAGGGTTTTGGTGCGTCTGAACCTCGATTCAGCCGATACAGGTGCACAGGATACCAGTCCTGTGTCCGATGATGCGTGATGGTAATCGTATGTGGCGGGACCACGAGGCGCCGAGGACCACTTCGGCTCCTTGCTACGAAAGGTTTTGCTGGTCGACAGGATGCACTGAACCATTTCCAGTGCGACTAAGGAGACCAACCTTAGTTCTGATCCGTTACAGTGGTCGTGCGATGCGTTATTGCTAACGTGATGCCGAGGGACCAACTCGTATCTGAACGCGTGGTTACCTGAGACAAAGGATGCCTCGGGCGAGTAGGCCTAACTTGTAGGTGACGGGAGGTTCCCGACTTTCCTTACAAGTAGGTGAAGTTGTACATGTAACGGGAGGGTTCCCGTTCTAGATGTACGTGAGACTTTACAGTGTTTAACATCGAGCATCTATACTCAGTCCTGATTGTTGAGGAAACTGATGCGGTTGATGTTGTCTGGTACTGGTGTGGTTAAAATCTGCCTTTTCCCTCCGTGACCCGATCCTTTATAGTCTCGGTCTCGGTGGGGGTGTGACGAGGAGCGTCCCTGCATCCTTCCGGTGCTGACGAGGGGTCCACGCAGAGGTCCCCCTTAAGCAGGTCATTGGCGTAGTTATTTTTGGATGACTCGGGGCGGGAAGTTTCCCGCCATATTCCGGGTCACCACACCCTTTGAAATTGTTTGATATTTTTCAATTGGTGGCCTAAAAGGGCCCATGACCAATCATGTATACAGATTTTGACCATGTGACTAGTATGATTTATTTTTATTTTAATACACAACAAAAATGAAATTAAGTCTAACATTTCTACACACTTTAATTTTTAATCTCATGAATAACATATTTCATTTTCATTTCTGGGTACATTGTCCCTTTAATTTTTCATTTCTGTCCAAGTAAGAATCCGCTGTGGAACCCTACACATGAGAAAGCAGAAATAGCTCCCTTCATTGCCAAATAAAGTTATTAGAAAATAAAAATTTGTAAAAATTATTTTATATGGATATTTTTAGTTCCTCCTGAACCACCACTTATAGTTCAAGGATCGTTTTTGCAAATAACAGCAGGAGTCAAAGTAATTTTGGAATGTGATTCACATGGTGGAAAACCAGCCGCTGAGGTAGAAATATTAGAGATGAATTAGACAAATCAAATAAAATTCTTGTATAATAAAAAAAAATATATTTAGTTAAAATGGTTAGACGGAAGTGTTGCAATCAAGTCTGGGGTCGAACATGAAACCGAGCAGCTATCAGATGGAAAACGATTTAATTCAAAATTGAAGTGGACATTCACTCCCAATAAAGCTCACGATGGTAAAAATTATACATGTATCACAAATCATCCATCACTGAATTCTTCCCTCGCTACAAGTATTCAGCTCGAAGTCAGATGTAAGTTGTTATTTCATAAATACTTTTCATTAAACTTAAAAATTTTTATTTTTTATTGTTTATTGTTTATTGTTTTTTTTTTAGATCCACCTGATGTGGGATTAACAGTGGATTCGATTAAAATCAATGAACATGATGAAGTTAAGTTCACGTGCCTTGCTACTGCCAACCCGAATCAACTAACGTACAAGTGGTACAGGTAAATTTTGATGCATAAAGTATATTATTTCAGTAGAAAATAATTTAGTCAAATGATTTATTATTATAACTAATAGAAATGATGAAGTAATTATGGGAGATTTTACGACATCGCTGATTATTCCTAAGGTGACGATTGATTTTCATAACACTGCCATTAGTTGTAAAGTTATCAACGCAGTTGGAACTACGAAAAAGACACACACGCTCAATATACATTGTAAATTAAACTGGTATTTTCTAAACATGCATTTTCTATTTTAAAACAATACTTTTTTATTATTACAGATGGGCCAAGATTCAAAACATTGCCAAACAATGTGGCAGCTGACGAAGGAACTGATGTGACTTTAAAGTGCGATGTCGATGGAAATCCTACACCGAATGTGATTTGGACATTAGAAAATTCGAAGAAAGTTATTAGTTTAAAGAAAAGTCTTACAATTACAAATGTGGATGTAAATAAAACTGGTCGATATAAATGTTGGGCTACGGTCACGGGTTTCCCGCCAATTGTTGGACAATATAGGATCTTAGTTAAAGGTTTGCTACAACATATACATAGCGAAATTCTCGAATTACGAGTGGGAAATTTTTTTCAAAAATAACAAGATATGATTTAACGAGTCATAATTGCGTGGTAATTCGAGAATTACGATGTATGGTAATTGGTACCATATTTGAAATTTTTTTTTTTTTTTTTATCAAACAAATTTTTCTGTTGCTTTAGGACCGCCTCAATTGGTGGCTGTGAGAGACCAGTTTGGTTTACAAGATGAAACCGTGAAAATTACATGCTCAGCTATATCGGTACCACAACCAACTCGAGTTTTGTGGACTCATAACGACAGGGAGATTGATGCAGAGAGAAGTTCTCGGTTTGAAATGCATCAAGATCCAACAGAGGATGGTGTAAAGAACATTTTACTGGTACATCAAGCAACTGATGATGATTTTGGAGATTATAACTGTACGGTGTGGAATGATTTTGGTCAAGATAGTATTGAAATTACACTGCATAAACAAAGTATTAGGAAAAAATTTTTTTAAAATGGTTTATATATTTATCTACCTATTATTTTTTATTTTTTTTTTTTTTCTAGAAAGTCTTTTTCTAATGATTATCTTGGCTGCT
The DNA here is from genome assembly GCA_000239455.1 of Strigamia maritima. Lineage (NCBI taxonomy): Eukaryota > Metazoa > Arthropoda > Chilopoda > Geophilomorpha > Linotaeniidae > Strigamia > Strigamia maritima. The sequence continues at coordinate 49,570 of JH431610.1, read as the reverse complement.
GTTTTGGGCGGAATTGCAGTCATTGTATCAGTCACTGTTGTTATTGTGCTTTGCATTAGACGATATCACAAAACACCAGGTATCGGTATACAATTTTTATAAACACTATGTGACAATTTAGTTTTATTTTTCTCTCAAACATTTCACATTGGTATATGAAGTTCTTAACTAACCAAATTGAATTTTTTTAAATCATTTATTTGTGTTTTTTGTGTTGTTGTTGTTGTACAAATTATTGAAAAATGTTGTTTGTGTTTGTTGATTTGAAGATGACGACCAGGAACCAGAAAAACAATCCAAAACATCAGAGCATTCTTCGAATGACTCAGATTTGAAAGTTGATATTCGAACTTCTTCTTCTATGTCTAACAATGGCAGTGAGCCTTGGGACGAAAACAGCGAAGATTCGAAACAACGAACAAGTAATGCTGCTCACGATTTATCTCGATATTCAAACGAATTCATTGATGATATACATTTTCCATCTAATGTGGTAATTATTACTTTATATTTAGATGTATTGATGTATTGATGTATTGATGTATTGATGTTATATTTTTGATTCTAGGAAGCTCATAACAACAACGGCTACATCCCTTACGTAGATTACCAGCGTGATTATACACCGCCGACCACATTTGCTATTATTAATACTAGTCAGACTTTAACCAATGGTGTTGACTCAAGATATTCATATCTTCGGAACAATTCATCAAATTTACATCAGACTCAACCCACTACTACTTTCACAGTTGGTCGTGCAACACCAGCTGCCCAAGTGCCCAGGCCTCATAATGAAAGTCAATATATTATGGCACCGCAAGTGCCCATTAGATCTGGAACACTAGCTACTCATGTATGAAATGATGCGAGGATAGTCCAGAACTTAAGAAATATTAACTTTGTACTGAAAGTAATATGTGTTTTATAAGTAAGACAGAAAACAAACAGAAGAAATAATGCTGCTGCTGCTGCTGCTGCTGTCACATGCTTTCATCCAAAGGTTAAACAAACTGACAGTGAGATTTGCCCACGAGTATGTTGTGGCGATGCTATTTTCCTTCCTATTCTATTTTCAGTTTAGACTCTTTTTGTTTGTTGAATCTCAGAAAATACTCCATTGTGCGTGAATTTCACTCAATTAAAAAAAAAAAAAAAAAAAAAAAATAACTTCAAAAATGGAGTTTTACACCATTTTATTTGGGAGTATCAGTATTCCAATTTGAAAGTAGAGTACTATTGTTTTACTACAGGACCCGTACTTTACTCTTCGAAGAAAGTAAGACATAAAAATGCTTCCTTTTTACTATGAGTGTGGCATCAAATGACAACTGATAATGTAATGTTTATACTGTACATGCATGATCATTGAAAGAGTACAGTGGAAAAAGTACCTGCTACTAACTCTAGAATCTTTAATTATGATCAAAGTGGAATACAAATTCAGCACTTTACATTTTATGTTAATTTTAACGATTGACTCACTTATATTGAAGAAAAAAATGATTGAATTGTGTAAATAATAAATTTTTGTTAGATGCAATTTAAAAGTTATTTTATTTTATCAAATCAAAAAGTTTTAATATGTAACCACAACAGAGTTTGATGATCGAAAACGAGTCAACTCGCATGAAAACTTCACTTTTTTAATTTTGATGTTGGATGTTGAACCATTTTCAACTCAAACAAAAGGAACTCACACGTGGTAAGGTAAAATTCCAGCTTTTTCTGACTATGATATACGTTTCAAAAGTGCTATTTGTCATGAAAAATAAAAGTCACACATCGTCTGCTTCAACAAGAGTATGCAGTGTCATGTGCAATTAAATGTAAACAAAAATAGTCAGGTAGGTAATTAAGTAACAAATAAGGCCGGATTAAGATTCTTCTTTTGGTGCCCACATGCATTTGAAATTTAAAATATAAACAATAATAAATTAATAAATTAATTAATTATTTATTTATTTATCGAAATTTTAAAATTAAACAAAACGTACATAGGAGAGAATGCTTAACTTATTTATTTTTCGTTTAAATTTTGAAAATGGATATAAATTTAATTAATGTAACAATTCAAATGATAAATTTGGCTATGGAAAATTTCTGAAGTGCCTTAAGCACTTCACATTAGGATCGGATATTTATCAAATTATCTGCAAGTTGAATTCCAAGGTGACTAAGTACTATGAAAAAAACTTAATACCAAACTGCTTTGAGTTTGGCGTGTTTTGGACAGAGAGCGCCATCTAATGGCAAAATAAAAAGTATTTTACGTTGTTTTATTTTTTATAGTTTAGAATTTTGTCGCCAGGTGCCGCCAACGTTACGGATTAAATATTAAATTCGATTTTCACCACTAGGTGTTATCAGCGGTTTCCCAGACGCCCGCATTCCTTCCGCGTATTTCAAGAAGGTTTATTTACATTTTTTAGTCTTATACTTTCCATTGTCTACAAACACTTATATACCCCGAAATCAAATTGTAGTTTCGCGTTTTTTTGACGAATTTATTTAGCGATCGATTTGTGTTTAATTGGCTCGTGAGTTATGTTGCAGCTTTGTTTGCGATGTCCATTCCGCGTTCAGTGAATGACAACATTGGATCGTGCAATGCAAAATGAGCAGTGACAACGATGTGTCTGAACAACTCGTGATGTCTGAATATTTTGACGACGAATATATTGTCAGCGAAGACGGTATTTTATTTATTTTTTTTTGAGAAAAAAATAATTTTTTTTTATTTACATATTTAATCATATTTAATTTTTTTTTATTTTTATTTTTATAGAAATACAAGAATTTGCAAGATCTATTGGCATCAAACCTGAAATAGAAAGTGATTTATTGTGGATCGCGAGAGAAGGGATTTTAGCACCACTTCCAGAAGAGTGGAAACCTTGGTAGAAATTAGTTAGGGTTGTCTATGTCATCGAATGGATGGAAAGATAAAATAATAATAATAATAATAATAATATCGATTTTTCGCAAATTAAATGAAGGTTTTAGTTTGCTTTTAAAAAAAAAATCAGTATTTAGTTTGATAAAATTCAGTTTTTACTGAAAAAGTCGATTTTTTTTAAAAGAAAAAAATTAATTTTTACTATAATACGTCGATTTGGATGATTTGGCAACTCTTATTTATTGTTTATTACATTGATTTAACGTTTTGGAATTTACTTTTAGTGCTGACATCGATGGCTCAATTTATTATTTCAATTTCAAAAGTGGTGAAAGTTTATGGGAACATCCGCACGACGGCCATTACCGGGCTTTAGTTGATAGAGAAAGAAAGAAAAAAGTGGAAAAGGACGCGAAAAAGGATTTACTAGTCGACAAGGTATTTTTTTTTCAGTCAAAAAAATCAAATTATTTTATCATTTAAAATACATTTTTGTTTTCTTCAATTTAGTCTACTGATCTTCTCTCATCGCGTAAACGCATCAGCACGCTGAGTCCAATCAAACCGTCGCCGAATTTGGTGATTTTTATAAATAAATTCATTAAATTGTTAATGTTTTATTTTTTATTCATTTGTGTTTTTTTTAAGTTGAATTTATGATTTTTTTCTAAATGAATTGTATTAATTTCTGTGTTTTTGTAATGATTTTATGATTTCTAGTTAAATTTACCTAACGTTTGCGTGTCTCCGAATCAAAATAAAAGTAAAACAAGCTTAAAGTTAGTTAGATCTTCTAGTGACACTTTTATTTTGGTAAGATATTGCTTTCTATTCATTATTTTAAACTTTATTTATTTATTTTTCTGAACTAGGAGCCCAAACCCAGCTCATTATCACCGATTAGGAGGCCAAACGAGCAAAAAAAACTGGACAAAACCAAAGTATTCGATATAAATTACCGTTTTAACATTAAAAATAAGAAAATTAAATTTTTAATTAAATTTTTTCACAAAATAGAGGAAGAATTTACACGACAACTCGCAACAAACCATGAATCGTATCGGTCGATCGGCAGAATATCACGGGATCGAACAGAAAAGTCCGTCGAGCGATGAATTGGAGAAATTAAGACGCGATTTTATGACGCTCAGCACCACCGATTCGGACACGGGAGAGAAATCGAAGCACTCTGAAAAACGCAACGTGCGATTCAATTTGGATCTAGAGGACGACGAACAGTTTCATTTTTCGTACGAAGAAACCGATCACGATTTGTCGATGGAAATTGGGGGCCAGCAGATGGACGAAAGTCGAAATGACAGCGCGGGCGATTTCATCACTCCAAATTTAGAATTATTGATGGATCCCAATGAATTAAAACCAGTACAAAAAGTAAAACTAATAATAAATGTCGATTAAAAATTTTTTTTAGTCGAATTTAATCATATTAATCGATTTTTTAAGGATTCTAGCGTTAATTTTCGGGCTCCGAACCCCAAACTCGCGCCGCTGGTGGTTTCTAACGTCGAAAGTCGTAAAATGTACGAATTTGTATGAATTTTTTGGATTTTGTTATTAATTTGAATAATTTCTAATGGAATTTTTAGTTCGCATTTTGAGGAATCGGATTTAGAAGAGAAAAAAATTGACGTTTCGAAGAAAGATAAAGATGGCGGCGATGAGGAAGAGAAAATGAAGCGGGAGCATGAAGAAAAGTTGGATGAATTGCGTGAATTTTATGCGCAGGAATTGAATTTCGAAGAAGGACGTTTGCGGGAGCATAAAAGAAATCAGTTGAATGCTTTAAGAGTCGGGTTGGAATCGACGCAAACAGAAGAAGAGAATCGATTTCAAGCGGAAATCGACACGAAATTAGAGGAAATTAAACTTGAATTAGACGCCGCTTTGAATAACGAACGTTTGAAGTTGGAAAAGGAGATGAAGAAACGACAAGAGGAATTAAAGTCGGCGTTAAAAGTTCGAGAAAATCGGGAAATTGAGGAATTGAAAGAGATTTTTGCGAAGGAATTAAATGAAACGAAGAGAAGGATGGAGGAAAAACATGAAAAAGTATTAGGTAAAATTAATTGTTTGCATTTTAAATTTTAAAATTTTATGTTTTTTTTAAAGGTTGTTGATGATTTGAGGGTCCAGGAAGCCGAAATTTTGAGTGAAGAATGTAAAAATAAATCGTTGAAGGTGATTGAGGATAAAAAGCGAGAGATGGAAAACGAATTTCAAAGTGCTATGGATGAATTGAAGGCTGAATATTCGTCAAAAGTAACGGAAAAAAATCGAATTTTGATTGTTTTTAACTAATATTTGATTTATTTTTGCGTTCTTAGGAATTCAGAGAGAGAGAAATGCTGAAAGAAGTGTTTCAAAACACAAAATCGAAAATTCAGAGTGAAAAAAACAGCGAATTGGAGCAAATTCAAAGCGATTGGAATGAAAGGAAATTGATATTGGAAGAACAGATTCGGTTAGAGGAGGAAAAATTGCGAAATAAATTGAGGAAACTTCAAGAGGATTATGATAATGAGGTTTATAAAGAATAAATTTGTTTTATTAAATATTTTTATTATAAAAATTAATAATTATTTTTGAAATTCAGGTGAAGAAATTGTCGGAAATGAATGAAGAAATGAAAACTCGACAAGAATCGATTAAGGAATTGATGAATGAATTGGAAAGCCGCGAAGAATTTGTATCGAAACGAAAACACATTTTAAATGAGGAAATGATTGAGTTACAAAAAGAACGAATAAATTTAGGAAAATTAGTTGAGAACGAACGTTCTAGTTTGGAGCGTGAGAAAAGCAACATGCGCGACCTGCGGCAGGAGAAATCGGAAATGGAGGACGAATTGAAACAGCTGAAATCGTAAATCTATCAATTTTTATTATATTTCTAAATTATTAATTTTTTTATTCTCTAGAAATGTTTCCGATGCAATGAAAAACATAAACAACAATCAAATTAAGAAAAACAGCACCAGTGAGTCGAGTAATGAGGACAAAGATGTCAGTTCCGATAATTCTTCGGGTAAATATTAAAATTTTATTGAAATTAATAATTAATAATTGTGTTTTTTTAAAAAAAACTTTAGAATCAAGTTTAAGCAGCGCTTCAATTCTCGATACGGAACCGGAATTTAAGTCGAGCGGATGTGAAAAATCCAAAAAAGACGAAAATGTCGAACCGCAAGAAAACGGAACTAAAGACGACGGTTACGTAAACAAATTTCCACCGACAGATGGTGTAATTTAATTTTTTTTTTTTTAAAAATCAACACAAAATGCTAAAATTTCTCTTTATAGCCAGCAAATGGCGTCAAACAAATCATTCAACTAATCGAAGACAGCAACAAGCTGAAAATAAATCGCAGATCGAAATCGGCGAGTCGAATCAACCGATTATCGCGAACGATAAAACGAGTCGTGTCCGACGAATCGCTACAACTCTCGTATCCTACTCCAACCGACGACAAAGTCGATCAGTTAAGCGACACCGAACACACACTCGCGCTTTCCTCATCTCCGTCCGATTTATCGTCCGATTCGGAAGAGACACCGCTGCATGGAACAATGTCGAGCGAATCGATCAACGTGTTGAAAAACAATTCAGCAAGCAGAAAATCGTCTAGTAATTGGAAAAAGATCGATTTTTAACGTTTTAATGACTAAAAAATTTTTTTTTTAAGGGAAATCGAAAGAATCGACTACGGATGGCCAAAATCACTTGATCGCATCGTTGCATAAAATTAATTCGGAGTTGGGCGAAGTGTTGACGGTTTTGTCGGGTCAACCGACTCAGGTTTCGCACGTGCCGCGTGTTATTTCCGTCCCTACGTTTCCCGCGTTTGCTTCACGTAATGGAAAAACATGATTTTTGTGGGTTTTTTTTTTATGTTTGGAATTGTTTTTAGTGCCATTTTCCCGTCCACTACGCTCAATGCCGGCAGTGGGGCTCGCAGGAGCGTCGATTTTGCCGTCCCGGTCAAGATCTGGTGTTTTACCGTTTGGGATGTCTGTGGAGACGAAGGAGCAGCCGAAATGGGCGAATTATTTTGAGGATAGAAAAGTTCCTGTTGGTGCGTCGCCGCCTGTTCCGGGTTATGTGGTCAATTCGAATTATGATGTAATGAGGTGAGTTTTGGCCGTTATTTTATTTTAATTATGAGTTTTGGAAATGTGGTGTGGAAAATGGCAGAATTAACTCGACTGATGTTATGAAAACTCAATTTTGGTTATAAAAGTCACTTTTGGTTAAAGATTCAATTTTGATTATAAAAAAAGTCAATTTTGATTAAAAACTCAACTTTGACTTATAAAAAGTCAATTTTGATTAAAAACTCAACTTTGACTTATAAAAAGTCAATTTTGATCTATAAAAAGTCAATTTCGATCTATAAAAAGTCAATTTTGATCTATAAAAAGTCAATTTTGATCTATAAAAAGTCAATTTTGATCTATAAAAAGTCAATTTTGATCTATAAAAGTCAATTTTGATCTATAAAAAGTCAATTTTGATCTATAAAAAGTCAATTTTGATCTATAAAAAGTCAATTTTGATCTATAAAAAGTCAATTTTGACCTATAAACACCCAATTTTTAGTTGTAAACACTCAATTTAGGCTTAAAAAAAATCAATTTTTCTTTTTAAGCATACAAATGCAATATTTTTCTCGAATTAGAAAATCATTAATTATAGCTAACTAGTCTGCTTTTTACCGATAATCAATATTTATTTCGGTACAGTTCTACTTGGCACAGAGCCACTTCAACACGATACGATGGGATTAAATCTTTATCAGTTAAATTGATTTTAAAATCGAATTTACAGAAAGAAACTCGTTGATCAGTCGACTTCAAGCCTGGTTTCGCGAAGCCACTCGAGCATCGAAGATCAACTACAGGAACACCGCGAATGGCTACGACGATTCCGTCACGAGTCGGGAATCACGAGTAATCCCAGCCCCGCTTGGATCTCAAAATCTTAAAAAAAGAAAAAACTATTTTCGAGTTTGATTTTTTTTTGTCAGTCCGTCCAGACAAATTTTTGTACAAATCCCTCCAAGAGTAAATTGTTTCGGGTTTCTCTAACTGCAGACGTGTGCCATGAATCGCTGTGATGCTGAGAAATGCGAAATCAATATTTTGTTACCAATATTTTATTATTTAATTTATGAAATATGAAATAATATAAATTATTTATTTATTTATTTATTTATTTATTTTTTATTTTCTGTGAATAATTAAATTTTATCTTAATTTGATTTATTCGTGTTTTTTATTTTGTTTTTTTTTCTTTTCGTTTTTGTTTCTTTTCGTTTTTGTTTCTTTTCGTTTTTGTTTCTTTGTAAATCATGAAACTGATGCAGCTTCCCCCTTTTCTTTATAAACAACTATTTTCTTGTGGATTAAATCGGGAACTTCGACAGCCAACCACGGACCCAACTGAAATAAAACGAAATAAATCGGAATAAGTATAAAAAATTGATTTTTGTCGACTGATTTCGATGTTTGTTCGATAAAAATGAAAATAAATCGACAAAAATCAAAATAAATCGACAAAAATCAAAATAAATCGACAAAAATCAAAATAAATCGACAAAAATCAAAATAAATCGACAAAAATCAAAATAAATCGACAAAAATCAAAATAAATCGACAAAAATCAAAATAAATCGACAAAAATCAAAATAAATCGACAAAAATCAAAATAAATCGACAAAAATCAAAATAAATCGACAAAAATCAAAATAAATCGACAAAAATCAAAATAAATCGACAAAAATCAAAATAAATCGACAAAAATCAAAATAAATCGACAAAAATCAAAATAAATCGACAAAAATCAAAAAATAATTCCAAAATAATAAACAAAGATCTAAGTAAACGCTTACTCCGAGAGCCATTGCATGCGCAATACCGAATCGCGGTACATTTCGAGCCCATAATGGTTTAAAATGATCCGATATACAGATTTTCCCACCACGAAACATCTTTGCAGTCTTTCCATCCAATTCTGGAATGGCAATTTCAGGTGCTGTCACTGGATACGTGACAGGAATCTAAAAATAAAAATCCACAAAAAATCTACTAAAAAAATCCACTAAAAAAAAAAAAATCGTATTTCATACGTCAAATTCAATATCGAATTCATATTTAAGTCTTCCGTGGAAATGCCAGCATTTTCCGAACCATCTGGTGCCTTCTTTATTCGATTCCAGACGAAACCAGTCGTTATCGGCATCCTTATTAGTTTGCACGTACTAGAAATAAGAAAACAACCGTTAGGAAATATGTTTACGTTATTCAGTTTGATATTTCACCTTAATTAGTGATTGGTATTCTTCTTTCAACCGTTGAACCCACAGATCTTTTTCTCTCGGCCCCGCTTTGGTTTTTAATAAGGGTATACGAGAGAGTGTCTTTTTAGTCGATTCGTCTACCATTTTGGATGACGTTGCAGAAGCTGGAACTGGGTCAAATTTCTGACGTCGTAAAATATTTAATTTTTTATATTTACAAACTTTATTGAATGAAAATACTTTTTTTTACATTTTTTTTTTTTAAAATTTAAACATGCAAACATTTCAAGTTTTTATTTTTTTATTTTTTATAAAATGGATTCCGGCCAACATAAACTCTCTTCTGATTCATAGTGTGGAATGCAATATGAAGCTGAAATATATAATATCAAAAAGTTATTATTGAATATTTTTTATTTTTTTAATTTTTTATTTTTCACTTGGTTTGCAAGAGCATTTTGTAATATTAGTAGAGCAAATGAGTTTATCAGGTATAGTTTTATCATAACATGCTTTATTCACAACCTTGAAAATCAAATCATTTTCAGGATCAACTGCAATAAAAAAAATTTAAAGAGAGTTTAATTTTAATTAAACAAAAATTCACCGTAATTCACAGTCAATTTGTTTTTCAATTTAACTTGCAATTGACCACTGCAACACTTTCCAAGACCGCAATCTTTATCAGTTTCACACAAATTAGGTGTCTCATATAGATCATCCAACCATTCTTTTCTTGCAGCATAACCCAACTGCAAACAACAAGAAAAACACAGAAAAAATACCAAAACCGACCCCATATTCTCAAAAAAATAATAATAGAACACAATACAATAATTATTTTATTTATTACTTCAGCCTAAGTCGCGCTCTATTGTCACAAAACCCAACTAAACACTCATATTTTCCCCACCGCCAGAGCGGCGCTGCGATCGACAACATCGAAAGTACGCTAACTGCCGAGCAAGCTGCCGGTCTGGGTTTTTAACCAGTGACAGCATCGCGTCAGTTACTTTCATATTAGAGTAATCCATGGCGAATGAGTGAATGCCCACCACCAGAGAAGAGCAAGTCGTGTGCTGAAGGTCGAGTTCTACCAGCAAATCAGAGAAATGGACCGAATTATTTGGACTGCATGCTTTGTCATTGCACAAGGTAAGAGAGACACAGACAGGATAAGTAGAGGGAAAAAAGACGATTCTCCCCGCATCATGACCTACTACGTGATATAGGTTGTGTACAAGGTATACAAAGCTCCGAAACTTAGAAAGTGACATTTTATCCTAAATTGCGAGGAATTTGAATTTTTTATTTTTTTTATTTTTAAACATTATGCTAATTTATTTTCATTTTGTTCGACATAATCGATATAAATAGCGTTACGGCATTTTTATTACAGTTTCGGTCTTTTGGATCGATGTGTTTATGTTATTTTATTCCCTTAGTTCATTAAGAAGGTGCTATTATGGTTCCAAGAAAAGGAGGGGTGTAGGGAAAAGGAATACCCACAGGGGGGTTGAAATTGAAGACTTGTTTTTACAAATACACTTCCACACCCTTGAGCATTTGATTTCTTCGCCAAAAGAGTTTCATATGGTGGCCACGTGCTGCGTGTCTAACATTTTAACAGCTAGAAACCATCTTTTTTTTTTTTTTTTTTTTTTTTTTTCTCTCTCCAAGGGTCATTTCCTGTGGAGGAAGAAAGAGTAAAAGAATTTCTGACTTGACTCCTAATAGGGGGGTTGTCCCCAAACTAAAATAAAGTTGAAATGTTATGTAGAGATTGTTTGGTGAGATTCAAAATGGCCGCTTGATTCGATCTAAGTCGTTTTGTGTGTTTTATTTTATCATGGAGATGCGGAAGATTAGAGATTTGATGGGAATCTCAGTCTGGATTGGTAAATTGTATTTAGAATTGAAGATTTTGGTCAATTTTGGATGTTTTTTAGTGAGTACGGTGTTGTTTATAGGTAGACTGGAATTAATTATTTATTTATTTTTTTTTTGGAATCAACATTTGGAAATCAGCCAACAAAAGGATTTTTTTTGTGTTATTTTGTCTCTTTTAAGTCTCACAAATCCTGTTGAATCCCATTAATTTCAATACTGAAACTTAAAAAAAACCGTTAAAAAATATTTTTTTTTTTAAAAAAAAAAATCGATGTTGCTATTGGTTAAATTTCGTCATGTGATCAACTCATTTTTCTAAATTTTGATTTTATTTTGTCATTTTTGTCATCTTATTTATTCTTTATCAGAGCGGAAACACGAACTGCGCATGAACGGAATCCACTAACTTAATTTTAAATTTTTTGAGAAATAAAAAAAGGGGAACAACCTCCAGCCAGACCAAGACCACCATAATAACAATAAACACAATAATAATTGGTTAATCGTATCAAATGTTTGACCTCACTTAGATGCATCTTCTGCTCTATTTATTCACGGACTAAAAAACTTTTTTTATTCTTTATTTAAAAAAAAAAAAATAAATAAATAAATAAATAAAATAAATAAAATAAATAAAATAAATAAAATTAAATATTTGCCATTTCCATCGCAATGGATTAAAGGAAATATGGCGGGAAAAAGAAATTATAGCGAAGCATAAATGTGTGTTAAAAGAATCAGTTGGCCGTGTCCGCGGCTTTTGTCCCGTCTTCCGGGACTCGGTGCTTTGTGTGTTCGCATCTCATGTTGAACCCATCCCCGCATTAGGTCATTGCTGATGTTAATCGAGCGTGCAATTCATTATCCATGCAGGCGATAAGCAAAACGAATGGAAATTCCAATCTATATCGGCTGTCCAATATTGTGTTTGGCTCTTGTTTTTAATCAAATCTCGGCCATTTTTCCCGCTACACACAACCGATCGCTTAAAATAATCATTTTTATATATACGACCGAAACCGAATGGTGATATATGGTTAATGTAGGGCGATTTCTATAGAAAAACAAAGGCCACCGGAATTTAAATATAAAATAAAATGTATGAATAAAATATATGCTACAATATTTATTTATGTATAATATTAGTTTGGGGTTTCAACAATAAAATACAATTTGCATCTAAAAAGCAAAACGATGTGATGATGCTCATAATGGCGGATTGATTATTTTTATGATCCGTTGATATTTTCGTTGATTTCACTATATTAATCGACCATCGAATAAAAATATGTATTGATTTTCGTGATTTTATATCGTTTTTGGTTTTTGGTTTAAGAAATTACGTGTTTTGACAAGAAAATACACCCGATGGGTTTGGATTAGGATTTTGAAGCCGTCGAGACAATTCATCGTCTTGACTGCTTGGATTTTTTTTTTCCTTGTGGGAGGGGAGAGGTTTTTGTCCCCGGCGAAAAAGTCATTGCACACATCTTTTGAATATTGGCTCGGTTCCAATTTTATTTCAATTATCATGCATGATTCACGGCATTAATTGCGATGTCATTTACATTTAAAGATTTAAAATGCGATTTATGACGAATGAATTTTTCATCGGCCATTTTTTTTTATTGTTGAGCTCATTTCTCGCGTAATTAAAATTGAAAAACAAAAGGATTTGAAAGTGTGAATGCGCTACTTGTGCACATTCTCTGTGCGAATCGGGTTAATTCGTGAATCGGATATTTTAATCCCGTTTTAATGAAGTTTTAAGTACTTTTCACCATCTGTCGTCTGCTTCACCCAGACCGGTCGTTAAACTTGTCGTTTTTATAGTCAATCAAGTATTCCCTGTCCAAAAATTAGCGTCAGGTCTGGCCCTAACTAAAATAAACATAGGGGATCGTTCTGTTGAAATCCAATCTTAAATTATGATGTTTACAAATGGCGGGTACGATCCAATCGTAATCTGGTCGAATCATCGTATTTTCCAACCATCCGATCGAAATTTATGACAAAAAATAAAGATAAAATGTTAAGAATAAAAAAATAATAATAGAAAACATCCGATGTCGTACAGAAAGTACGGTTTTTTCTTTCTTTTTTTTTCTTTTTTTCTTTTTTTCTTGGCGCCCTGGTGATTAATGCACCGAGACGTTGAGTCATGCGTACTTCGGGAATCCTAAGGAAGCGGTTTTGAAACCGATGTTTATACTCGTAGGAAATAGAATTTTAAAAAAAAAGATTTATTTATTTTTCTAAATTTTTATTTGATTTGATTTTATTTGTTTCTTTTATAGTGTTGTGTCAACAAGAAGTGATCAAACATCCGCAGTATACAGAAGTGAACCCCGGAGAGACGGCACACTTGGATTGCAGTATCGCGAACAAGAAAGGACTTTGCGGATGGCAGAAGGATCGACGTCCGCTAGGTTTTTTTTTTTTTCTTTCGATTGTTGGAGTTTGAGATACGTTTGACTCATTGTTTTTTTTTTTTATTTTTATTTTTAGACGTTTATTGGGACGGGTAAATATGCGTGGAATGGAAACCGCGAAAAGGGCGACTGTAGCATTCTGATACTTAATGCGAGTGTGGAGAGAGATGACGGCGAGTGGGAATGTCAAGTCGGTGCGTCAACGTTGGAGTTGGATGATCCACGCACTTCGCACGCTGCGAGGTTGTTGGTTAGAGGTATTTTCGGTTATGATGTATGATGGGGGTTAGGGAGATTGAGTTTCGTGAATATATATATATATATATATATATTTTTTTTGGTGTTGGGAAAAATTATTTGCGAGTTGTGTAATAGTTTTTTTTTTTGTGTAATTTTTTAAATTGCACTATGGCAGGCAGATGGTTTTGGATTATAAAATTGAATATAATTAGAGATAAGAGTTTGGACTTGGATATTTTGAAATTATTGTTTTAAAGTTGAACAGCTGGAGGAAAAATTGAATTTTATTATTTTAATTCTAAAATTTTTTACGTAAAAAAATAAATAAATTTAAATTATTTTTTTTTTTTTTTATTTTTTTTTTTACTTTTAAAATTTTAATTTTTTAACGTTTAAAATTAAAATTAAATTTTTTTTTTAAAAAAAAAAAAAAAAAAAAAATTAAAAAAAAAAATTATTTTTTATTATTATTTTTATGTTGCAGTTGCTCCATTGGATCCCATAATCGAGTACCAATCGAGTTCTGTATCTGATGGCGGCAATATTACAGTTGTTGCGCATAGAAATACCTCCGTACAATGTTTATCACGACACGGTAGTCCAGCCGCTGTTATAAAATGGTACTTAGGATCGGAAGATGTAACCGGATGGGCTGAACAGAAGAATATTAGCAATAAAGATTACCCGAAGAAATATGATGCTGTTAGCATTCTCCAGTTGACACTTGTCAAAGAACAAAACAGCATTCCTTTGAAATGTATCGCAATGCACGAAGCCTACAAAAGGAAAGTGAATCAAATACAAGTCAAAGCGGATGTGCAATGTAAATTTTATTTAATTTTAATCTTAAAATAAATATATATTTTTTGTTACAATTTTTTAATTTTTTTCAGATTTGCCAGTTGTGACCTTAGAAAAATCGCCAATCGAGGACGTTGAGGACGGCAAAGATTCGGTGAAATTAGTATGCAACGTCGATGCGAATCCAGCAGCCTTTATACTATGGAAAAAAGATGGCCGTGATCTATCAGTCGACAACGACTTAGTCTTAAACCCGATTCACAAAGACGATGGGGGATTGTATACGTGTCAGGGTTCAAACAGTTTAGGTTCGAGTGAACCGGCCAGTGTTCATCTGGACATTAAATGTAACTAAATTTTTTTTTTTTTTTTTTTTTTTTAAAAACTAGAAAAAAAATTATTTAATTTTTGTAAATAGATTCACCAACCAATGTTCGCGTTCTACCTGGCGGAACTCAAGCCAAAGTTCACAATCAAACATCTTTAATTTGCATGGCCGACGGAAATCCACCGCCTCGATTCATCTGGTTATTCAGCGCTAACGGAGAGCCGTCAGCTGCTCAAATTAAAGGAGTCGAAGCCACGTTACATATAGATAACGTCACGTACGATGCTCAGGGAACATATGTATGCATGGCAGCTAATTCTATTAAGGGCGAGGAAAGAACCGAGCAATCGGAAGAGGTCAAAATCGACGTATTTGGTGAGAAAAAGTCAAATAATTGAGGGAAAAAAATTGAATTTTGACACGTAAATGTAATTTTTTTGATTAGGGATACCGCAAATTATATCAAGTGCCACGTCACGAAGTTCCTTACATGTTGAAAAAGGCGAAGACGCCATTTTGGAGGTACCTTTCTGTTCGGACCCACCGCCGAAATTGATCATCTGGGAATGGGGAGAAGGTCTGAAATTGCAAGTCGGCGAGGGCAGAGGGAAATATATTGCCGAGCAGTTGTCTTCGTCTGTACGTTTTACATGCATTATAAAATCATTTTTTGATTTTTTTAATCATTTTTTTTTTTTTTTATTATTATTTTTAAAAAAAAGTCTCTGCAACCCACGGACTGCTACGATGCGCGTCTGGTTGTGCAGAAAGCGGATATGGGGGACGCTCGTTCATATTTATTAACGGTAGAAAACGAAAGAGGACGCGATTCTACCGTGGTTTCGCTAGCAATAAGTGGTATATCAGTTAATTAAATTTTTAATTCGATTAAAACCAAATGCCAAACTTTTTTTTTAAATTTGGTTTTTTTGGTTTTAGATTAGACAGTTTGCGATTTCTCGTACGAGAGCGAAATCGAGATTTAAAAAAATGAAATTTTCCACAAAAAATCGTTTTTTTAAATCTCGTTAATAAAATGTCGTATCGGGGTTTGCGATTTGTCACGAAACGTATTACGTATGACACTTAAATCGGCGGCAGCAATTTCTAACGGAACTAGACACCTTATCAGAAATTAAGCCTAAGTATTGGGCTTGTGGTTTGTGCAAGGTGTTTGACTGATTAAAAAACTAACCTGAGATAATGTAATCGACACAACTTTGTCAAAATTGCAGCTGAAGTGGAGGGAAAATGGCGGCAGAATTTCACGACAATTGTTGTGATCCTATGCAGTGCGCATGCGCAAATCAAGTCTTATAAACGACAATTTGAAACAAGATTTTTGAAAAATCTCGATCGAGACTTTTCAAATGAGAATACATGTAACGAGATATTTAACAATATCTCCTTATTTTGGAATTCTCGTAATGAAATAAATCTCGTACGAAAAATATCGCAAGATGTCTATTGACTAAATACCTGAAACCAAATATCGAAATAATTTTTATTTTTATTATTTGGTTAATGGAAAAATACAAAAAAAATTAATAAATCAATTTTTTTTATGTTTTTAGAACCGGTTTCGATGTCGACCGTGATCGGTCTGGTGATCGGTTGCCTGATAGTATTGGTGATAGTCGTACTTATCATTTTGTACGCGTTCCGCGCTGAGAAATGGTGTTTTCGAAGTGAGTACCCACTTTTCCCCCTCGATTTTATTCGCACACTCGAATCCTAGTTTGCAGTTAGTTGCCTCTCTTTCTCTCTTTCTCTTTCTCTCTTTGTTTGTTTGTACAATTTGTTGATGGTTGGTGGTGCTTGCAGTACAAGGGTTGCCGTACTGGCTCTCGCCGTTTCCTATGTACGCGACATCCCAGGGAATGAAGTTTGACTTCGAGGTGCCGCCGCCTGGCTCGCCCACCATTGATCTGTCAAACGGCAGGCCGGGCAGCTCTGTAGATACCAGAAAATTAGAGTAATGTTAAGTGATTAATTAATTAACTATTTAATGTTTAAATTCTGAATTAATTAATTAATTAATTAAGAGAAATATTTTGTGCCTTGAATACGACTTAATTTTTTTTTTTTTTGTTTGTTTGAGTGGATAAGAAATTTTAAGCTCAAATTGACATGTGCCTTGTGTGTGTGCTCGAAGTTGCTCAATTCGATTGCAGGGCTGGATCGGTTTAATGTGCCAAGTAGACTGGAATATATAAAGTATTAACACGAAGCGATGGTCAGTGGATTTGTCTATTCATTTCTCTTATGTTTGGGTGGTGGTGATTGGGATTTATTTATCGGTGTCTAACTTCGAGTTTTTAAACCGCCTAAATGCATTTTTAGGATAGAAAAATTGACTTTTTTTATAGGATAGAAATGGGATTAATTATTTTAGAAGGGAAAAAAAATATTTATTTTTTTTAAAACTGAAAAATGAAAAAATTGGCCAAAACTGAATTTAGCATAGGCAGGATCAAGAATGGGTAAAAAATGAAATTTTTAGACAAAAATCACATTTTAAGCACGAAACAACGTTTTATTTGGAACAAATACATCTTTAAGGGCTAAACTAATCTTTTGAGACGAAAAAAAATTGCAAAAAATAGCACATTTAAACTCCCATTGGCTAGAGCCTTTTCCCAGCGATTGTTTAATGCACTTAAAAAGAATAATTCGAACAAAAAACGACCATAAATTTTTGGTGGTTTTTTAATACAAATTTATTTGGTCCCTAGTATATATCTGTGGTATCCGAATCCTCGATCCGGCCCTATCGATTTGTATCATCATTTCAACTTATTCCAGAATTAGCTTTAGAAAACGTATTTTAAATGATGAATTAATTGTATATAGAAATTTATGCAATGCGTTTGGCTAAATAAATTAATTAATAAAAAATTAATATAAATATATAAAAAATTGTATATAGAATTTTGCCTTAAGATTAATTTATTAATTAGCGAAAAATGTTAGTTTTGTACAATCGAATTATCAAATTTAGTTATTGGAAATGAAATATGTAAATGATGTATATTTTAGAAAGTTGATATATACATACATGTTTGACATTTAAAGAATTTGGGTTTTGAAAATAATGTTGATAATTAATAAAGTTCTTTTCTTTTTTTTTTTCTTTTTTTCTTATTCTTGTCTCGTCTATCCAATTTTCTAATTTTAATGCTTCGTGGTAAGTTGTGTGTTTGATAAATTCGATTTTTTTTATATTATTTTTAAGTTAGTTTTTTAATTTTATTTTTATCTTTGTTTATTTTTTTATTTTCAGAAGATGGTGTCTATAAATCTAATAAGAGAGACGGGTAAGATGTGAATTTTTTTTAAAAATTTTTCATGTATGAATTTGCGAAGTTTCTAATAATTATTGCAATTGAAATTTTATTACAACAACAGGAAATACACGTATTGGATGCATAAATACATTTTTTAGGGTGTTACATACATAATACTGCCAAATTTTATTTTTACAGCAGCAAAATGCATTTATGCAGCAAATGCAGCAAAAGCTGCAAAAATGCATTTAAAAGCTGCAAAAGCTGCAAAAATGCATTTAAAAGCTGCAAAAGCTGCAAAAATGCATTTAAAAGCTGAAAAAGCTGCAAAAATGCATTTAAAAGCTGCAACAATGCATTTAAAAGCTGCAAAAATGCATTTAAAAGCTGCAAAAATGCATTTAAAAGCTGCAAAAATGCATTTAAAAGCTGCAAAAATGCATTTAAAAGCTGCAACAATGCATTTAAAAGCTGCAAAAATGCATTTAAAAGCTGCAAAAATGCATTTAAAAGCTGCAAAAATGCATTTAAAAGCTGCAAAAATGCATCTAAAATCTGCAAAAATGCATTTCTAAGCCATAAAATTTGCCATTTCTTAAAAAATTGATTTTCCGATTGAAAATTCATCCCAAAAATGGAGTTCGTACTATAATTACTAGAAATTCCTGCAAAAAACCTAAAAATAATTCCAACTTATTCAATTTCCTCCCAAAGACTCGAAGCAATTCGTAACCGCCTTCGACCGAGTCTCGGCTCTCGTGCTGGAGCAATCCCACCGGATGCCTTATACACACTCCCACCGAAGCGATCGTCCCATTCCGAAGAAAACACTCACCAAGTAAACCCCTCCCCCCAAAAAAAAAATATTTCCCAATAAACCAAAAGAAATAAAAACAAATATCAAAATTTACTCATTTCAGAACGATCACAATGAGAACAAAAACTCAACGCGAGATGTCGACTACACCGAAGTGGAAGTGCCAAAAATAGAGACCCGCGTATCAAATTCACATTCGGATTATAGACCGCAGCCTCACGAGGTGGCTGATATTTAAAACTAAAACTTAGAATGCAATGGTCACAAGCTTCATCTTAAAAAAAAAAAAAAAAGCTCAAATATTTATCCGCTATCGTTTTGTAGCGGTGCTCATCATGAAAACTATTCTCGTGTGTTCGTATTGTGGATTCGTGTGCTTTATATGAAAAAAAAATCAACATTATAGACTATAGTGTTCTTTTGGTATCCTAACGATTAGGGATGTTTCGGTAGTCCGAAAAACAGATTCAGTATTGGGCCGAATATTAAAATTCAATATCCGCGGCCGAATATATTTTGAGTTAATTAGAGGGAAAACATTTAAAAAATCTCAAATTTTGGTGCAAAATCGTTGATTTTAATCGATTTTGCTCCGAAATTTGAATGTTTTTTCGTCTAATTATTGTATATACTCGCATATAAGTTGACCCCAACTTAAAACTGGTCAAAAACCATTCATCCGCTTATAAGTCGAATTGGAAGAAAAATACCAGGATTTGGTCCAAAAATCCTCGACTTTATACGCAAGCATATACGGTATTCACAAATCACGTCCGTTCAATGTTCAGGCCACCCTATAGGTAGTCTATGGGGTGGCCTGCATGTTGGAATGGATGTGATTTGTAAAATTCTAAAAAAAAAAAAAGTTTGTTTTTTTGACCCGCGTATAAGTCGAATTTGGAAAAATAGGCCTAGATTTGGTCCAAAAATCCTCGACTTGCACGCGATTTTGTACGGTAATTCGAAATTTGACCTTTTTTCCTTCCAATTTTTAATTTTTTTAAGTTTTTAAAATATTCGGTGAATTTACTATTTGGGTAATGATAAATTACAAAACAATCACCAAAACTAAAGCCAATGAATTTGAAATTCGGAAAAATGATCCTCCGATGTAAATTGACTGTGGTTTTATGCAAATATGCAAATCCACCTGCGACTTCAGTCCACCGAGTAAAAAAAACAATTTTAAAATTAATTTTTGGTTTTTAGTATTTGGTTGTGAGAAACTCAAACCAAATGCTTGAAAATTGAATATCAAAATCAAATTTCCTGATATAGTATTTGGTTACCAAGTAAACATCAAGTCTCTATTTACTCCTTCGTGTTAGATCTGAGTGGTGATAAGTTTGTCGATTAGTCTTCCTTAATGCAGCAAATAAAAATAATTGCTCACTACGAAATTAAAAATTACTCCGTACTTTTGTAAGATTTTTTTTTTCTATTTTTAGTTTTTAATAAATTTTTTGTTTTTTTTTATTATATTTTTTAAATAAAATAAATGAATGTAATTTTTGATACGACTTAATAAAGGGCCATTTTTTATCATGTATTTGAATGGATTTTATTAGTTTCAGCTTCCAGGATGGAGATATCTAAAAAAAAAAAATTAAAATTAATTGTTTTTAAACAAATTTTTTGCGTATTCATTTTTGTTTACCTCTTAGGACTTCTAATTCGGAAGTGATGTTTAAGTTGTTTTGTTGTAGCCAGTGTAAATAAAACAAAAATTTCTTTTCCGATTTGATTAAGATGTTTTTCGTTTCTTTCGTCAATTGGTGGTTTTTGTCGCTTTTTCTACCAGATTGAAATAAATTGTGCAGATCGCTTAAAGCTGCCGAAATGTAAACATTCGAGGTCGTTGATGGTTTCGGGCCGTTAATTAAGTGAATTAAATCACCAATAAGTGATAATATTGTACGAGCGTCGGTTAAACTACCGAAATTGAGCTGCAAAAAAAAAATTAAACGTCAAAATTCAAGTAAAATCCACTGGAATTAATATTTACCTCTGTCGCCGTTTGTACGACCGAATATATGGCGCTTTTAACATCGGGAAAATTTTCATTTCCTTCGATGTTTCTCGATAGTTTCGCAGCGGTCTACAAATAAAGCAAAATTAATGTTTAAAATAAGAAAATAAACAAATTTTCTTTCAATAATATTACCTGAGCAGCTTCGGTGCTTAATAAATGATAGTCTCCATTGTAATATTTTGTAGTGCAAATGTACGCGCATAAAACATTTGCGATGTTGAATCGGACGTTTAGTGACGCATTTACGTTGATTTTCGGGATATTTTTCAATATTTCTGGATGTGATAATTGCGATTCTGCTTCGGCGTCCATTATTAAATCTTCCTAAAATTAAAAAAAGGTAAATTAATTAAATGTTTTAATTTTTTTGTTGTTAAACACACTTTAGTCATCCACCATGGCTGCCATATCGGTAAAAAATGTTCAACTTGCTCTTGTTTGATTAATTCGGCAAATTCGGCCTTTTCACCCGCCGAAAGTCGTTCCCAAACAGCTTTTTCGTCGTCTAAATCGACTCCCGCCATTCGTGCATCTATTGTACCCTCTGGAGGGCATAAAGTTTCGCTTTCTTCTTCTTCTTGTTCTTTTTTCTCGTTCGCGAGAATCTGCAGCATTTTTTGTCGAGCCTCATCACTATAACAAAAATTAAATTTAGAAAAGGAAAATTAATTTAAAAAAGTTTAAAATATTTTTATTTTTTTACATTACCTAACTTCACGGGTTTTCAGCTCCGTTTGAACCCAATTTTTATAGAATTTTTCCGTGCATTTAACGTGCGATTCGTGTTTGTAACACGCTAAGGAACAATAGACGATATTGCATTTTGGACATGTGTAATTTCCAGTGGATTTCTGACAACTATAAAAACAAAATAATCGATTAAATCAAAGAAAATAACATAATCAAACAAAAACTTACAATTTACATAGTTTTCTAGCAGTCAGCAATGGATTTTCCATGTGCGCTGCCATGTTGATATCGATAGTTTGTATAGCCGCCCCTAGATGGCAGGTCAATCGGTAATGATATGAAAAGCGTATAGAAATAATGCCAGCAATTTTAAACCAAATTATGGTCTTTTCAATGGCCATTGGCCCATAAGGACAAAGTGTTTTTATTTTGTATGGTAGTGATTAAATGGCACTGATCTTCAATCAGAATTCAAGCAGCGCGATATTTATATATTTATATATTTATATTTATATTTTATTGTTATTTACTTTTTATTTTTATTTTTGTAAAAACAAATTATGAGAAATGAGAATGATGTCATTGATGATCACATAATTACATTACGTCACATCTTTCCAACTCTCGCTTCTGATTGGCCAAGAAAACAATCGTTAGCCAATCATAACACATGTGTATTCTTTTTATTCACTCCATTGAACCGAGTATTGTTTTTAAACTCTGGACGTCTTATTTAACCATTTCATCGTTCTATAAAAAAAAATAAAAAAAAAAAAAAAATTAGGCAACGACGTCATTCTCGGTGAGGAGGGATGAAGTAACTCTCAAATAACCGCATCAAAAGCAATATAATAGACTGTAGCAGGATCCATTAGTGAGTCGATTGAGTTGTCGTTCATTTAATAAACCCCGCCTCCCCCTTTTCATCGACCGGATCTAAATATGCACACAAAACGCCTATTTACTACAACCAAGACCCATAAAGTCTTCTTTTTTTTTTTTGCTTCTCGATTAATTTAAAAACTTAAAATATGCTAAATTTCAATTTTATCGAATTCGTCGCAGTGTGTCGCCTTGAGACCCGCATGAACACAAATAACCCGTCAAAACTAAGCAATTTTTATAATAATTATTTATCATTTTTAAAATATTCTATCCTAGTGACGCTTTACAAAATTAAACAACATCCGGTGTCAACTGTCAACTGTCAACCATCACCATCCACCTCCATCAATCGTTATTTATCAACCATCCAGTACCATCCACCATGATCGATCATTATTCATCACGGTATTTACATTTTCTAATACATATTTTTTTTATTCAACGCATCGCCATCGCATTTACTCGACATGTCATCTCTGCGGTCTCGCGAGATGGCGCCGCGCGCTTCCGCTAATGAGATGCATCAGCGCCTCGACCGCCTAAGCTGCTTGCCTATTTTCTTCGGTAATTGGCTAATCTCAAGCGCCGTCGATAAGCCTAATAACACAAAGATGGAAAAGCGAAAAGCTTTGCGAGGGGCTGAATATTGAAGCCATCTGTCGGCAATAAGTAAAAAAAAAATATAAAAAAAANAAA
>JH431610.1:8192-25492 GCA_000239455.1 Strigamia maritima | reverse complement strand
AGGTTTTGATGAAGAAATTTATTTAAAACTAGCATATCATTATTGCCATTTTAAAAACAATCTTTATTGTTATTTATATACAGAATATACAGACTACAAAGAGTATTGAAACGTTTTTAACTTCGATTTTATCTGCGTACTGACAACTCAGTCGTCAGTCGTCAGTAAAATGTTTAATACTAGAAATAAAAATGATGATTCGTCACTAAAAGCAGGTTAAAATTGTTTTGAAAATCGAAAATTTATCAAATATTCAGTGAGTCACTGAATATTCGTCACTTACGAATCGTACGTAAAATAGCGGGAAAATAGCGGAAAAAATCGCTATCGCTAGTCTAGCGATAGCGATAAAACCGCTATCGCTAGACTAGCGATAAATTGGCAAAACGCCGCTATCGCTATCGCTAAAAATAGCGGGGCCAACCCTGACTATAACTCTATAAGGAGCATCGGATGAATTTTGAGTTGAAAAAAATTAAGACCTATAAATGAAAATTTTTTTTTTCAATTATCAAAATAAGTGAAAATGTATTTTTATAGGATTAAAGATGAAATTGTAGAAGCAAATATGAATTTACATTTTACACAAGCATAATGACTGATTTTTAGGCATTTTTGAGTGCAAAGATGATGCATTTTTGTGTGTAAAGATGATGCATTTTTCACTGCAAAGATGCGCATTTTTCACTGCAAAGATGCATTTTTCATGCATTTTTGAGTGAAAGAATGCTTTTTTGGGTGCAAGAATGCTTTTTTTGAATGCAAAGATGCATTTTTGATGCATTTTGAGTGCAAAAATGTTTTTTTGAGTGCAAAGATGCATTTTTGATGCATTTTGAGTGCAAAAATGCTTTTTTGATGCATTTTGAGTGCAGAGATGCGCAAAGATGCATTTTTCACTGCAATGATGCATTTTTCTGTGCAAAGATACATTTTTCATGCATTTTTGAGTGAAAGAATGCATTTTTCGGTGCAAGAATGCTTTTTTTGAGTGCAAAGATGCATTTTTGATGCATTTTATGTGCAAAAATGCTTTTTTTGAGTGCAAAGATGCCTTTTTGATGCATTTTGAGTGCAAAAATGTTTTTTTTTGAGTGCAAAGATGCATTTTTGAGTGCAATGATGCATTTTGAGTGCAAAGTTGCATTTTGAGTGCAAAAATGCTTTTTTTGAGTGCAAAAATGCTTTTTTTGTGTGCAAAAATGCTTTTTTTGAGTGCAAAAATGCTTTTTTTGAGTGCAAAAATGCTTTTTTGATGCATTTTGAGTGCAGAGATGCGCAAAGATGCATTTTTCACTGCAATGATGCATTTTTGAGTGCAAAGATGCATTTTTCATGCATTTTGTGTGCAAAAATGCATTTTTGAGTGCAATGATGGATTTTTGAGTGCAAAGATGCATTTTTGAGCGCAAAAATGCATTTTAAATCCAAACATGCCTTTATAGGTTTAAAATAAAGCAAATACTTTGAAATAACCATTTTTAGACACCAGTCGGCTCGCGCACCCTCGCTTACCAGAAGAAAGCCGATCCCGCGACGGGTACCAGACGTAAATTTTTATTACAAAATAAAAACGAACCTTTGAAAGCGACAAAAACAAGCAAGAACAATTCATATTTCCTACAGCATCAGCACCTTAATCATAAACCATATCTTTGAATACATGACATGAAACAACATAACATAACACAATTCAACACAAATTTAATTGAAAATCAAAAATTATCATAAACATTACAAAACACATCATGACACCCCATAACATGCACAAACGATAAAAATCAAAGAAATATTCCAACAAACCCATAAAACGATTTAAAATCTCAACACCAACTACGAGGCGGAGACTCCTCTCTCTCTCTCTCTCCTCTCCTCTCGCTCTATCAATGACACTAATTGGAGCGAAATCGCGCTCCGCATCCACTACCTCCAACCAGCCGACCTTCTCAACCAATCACGCGCAACCAGTCCGCACGTGCATCCCGGTTGCCAGGCAGCGCCCCCCCATTGGTGGGAAGGTGGCACCAACTTAATCACTTATTGCAATCGCTCATTGTCGACCAAACTCAGCCGCGCAACACGAGATGAACACGCGCAGCATCCCAAGATGATCAACTGCTTCAACGTGTACGGCAACAACGCCGCCACGCGGCCTTGCACCTCATTCCTCATCGACGACATCCTACACCCGTCCCGGCCGAAAATCGCCAAACCGGAAACGGCACCGAGCATCAGGTCACTCCATCAACATCAACACCAACATCATCATCATCAACAACAACAACAACAACAACAACAACAACAGCACATTTTCGCCGATGTCGCGTACCCCTGCACGGCGCTGTCGGCGGCGGCTTACCTGCAGCAGCATCCGTTCGCTCCGAAGGCGTCGCATCTGGATCATGGAACGCTGTTTCTGCCGGCGGCCGGTGAGTAATTGAAGGCAACGAGCCGCCAACGACCAACGCCCACGGTTTAAGCCGATGGCTCCTCCTCGTCATCGCGATCCGTGTGTGTTAGGCGAGGAGAAGGGGAAAAAATGGGGTGGGGGTTGGGGGGTCGTTAGGAGTGATTTTTGGAGATGGAGTCGGCACTGTAAAGGTTCCGTGGGGATGTGAGTTTAAGTCTTTAATTGGGAGGTGGGTGAGGGCAAATGAGTGGAGCGAGCGGTTAATTGCGAGTGTTTGGTTATCATGTTACGCGGGTTTAGGTTATGGAGAGATTTGAGATGGGAATTGTACAAATGTTTGGTGGAATTTTGAGAGGAGGATTAATAAAAAATTTGGTGTAGAATTAATTTTGAGGATTAAATGGAGAAATTGATTGGGAAATTGATTGGGAAATTGATTGGGAAATTGATTGAAATTTGAGGAATAAATAGATAAATGAAATGAAATTCAAGTGTACTGTAAAATAGCAAAATTATAATGAAAATGTGAGTGTAAAATAGCAAAATTAATTGAAAATAGCAAAATTAATTGAAAATAGCAAAATTAATTGAAAATAGCAAAATTAATTGAAAATAGCAAAATTAATTGAAAATAGCAAAATTAATTGAAAATAGCAAAATTAATTGAAAATAGCAAAATTAATTGAAAATAGCAAAATTAATTGAAAATAGCAAAGTCAATTGAAAATAGCAAAGTCAATTGAAAATAGCAAAATCAATTGAAAATAGCAAAATCAATTGAAAATAGCAAAATCAATTGAAAATGTGAGGGCAAAATTGCATATGAAATTTGAGAATTCAATAGGAAAATTAATGAAAATGTCAAAATTACTGTAATGAAAATGGGAGTGCAAAATAGCAAAATCATATGAAAATATGAGTGGAAAATATCAAAATTAAAGGAAATTTGAGAATTAAATGACAAAATCAGTAGGTGCGTTCAATTCCAAAGTGATTATAAAAGCAGAATTAAATCTGATTATAGAGAATCAGTTTAATCTGCTTTAAGCATTGAACGTGTTATTAAGTTTCAGTCTGCGCATGCGCAGTTGCAAACTTAAATATTCTAGGGTCAAGTCCCTTGATCGGAACTAGTTCTTAATCAAAAATCCATGTCCGGATTGTTCTAGTTTTCTCCTTTCAGTTGACATTTTAAGTTAGTATAAAATAGTAGTATACATTAAAGTATACTAAAAGTGTTGTAATGTAGTATAAAATATATAATAAAGTCGATCGAGTGTCACCTCGATCAATCTCGAATCGAAGATGGCTGCCAAAAATGCTGCCATAAACAAGATTTCAGCAGCATAAACAACCCTCAACGTGGTTTATGTAAAAGCGGTTTATGGATAAACCGATTGTTGGAAAATGACGTAAAAATCGTCATTTCCGTCTAGCGAGAATCAAAAGAATCAAGATAAACAGTTTATCCCTTTGGAATTGAATGCACCTAATGAAAATTAATACATTTAACACGGAAATTTAACTTTAAAACACAAATATTGATCAAAATAAGAAAGAAAAAAATAAATAAACGAAAATCAATCAAAACCGTTGTTCCAATTAACCCTCTCTCAAATTCACCAATCCCTAGCCTACATCATCATTTTAATACCATTTATACAACATGCCATTAATTACCCGACTATTTTGTCATTTCAAACCGTAATTGGAAAACGGTGAGTCAGCAAAGACAATTTACTCGAACCCAAGCCCATAATGAAACGAAACGACAATCCAGTACGATGTCACTTTTCGTTTACCCTCATCATTCCGCTCGCTCTTACCGCCACTTAGCAACGGCATTCTCGGAACGACCCCGAACCAAGCCCGTCACACATTTTCATTTTCTCATTTTCTCATTTTCTAGTCCCTCTCATCCCTCTCATTCTCTCTCTTTACAGCCGCAGCAGCAGCGGCCGCGGCGGCCGTCCACGGCCTCCCGTTCCCGCTCTTTTCTCCAGGAGAATCGCCGGCTAAGCACTGCAGGCGGCGCAAAGCGCGAACAGTGTTTAGCGACCATCAGTTGAATGGTTTGGAGAAAAGGTTCGAGGCGCAACGGTATCTGTCGACGCCGGAACGGGTGGAGTTGGCCACGGCGTTGTCGCTGTCCGAGACGCAGGTGAAAACGTGGTTCCAGAACAGGCGAATGAAACACAAGAAACAGATGCGAAAAATGAGCGAAGAGGCGTCTGCCTCCGCTTCCACGTCGAGTGTGGCGCCGTTGGCCACTCCTATCGCGCTCGATCTGCACAAGGAGGACTCGCAGGCGTCGATTTCGGAGGCTGATAGCGATGCGGCGGACATTATCGATATTTTGGGCAACGAACAGGAGACAAGTATCAAGTGACTTATTTCTTCCGGGAATCATAATAATAAAAAATTGTAATTGGGTCAATCGGGGTATTTGAAAACTGTTTTTTTTTTAATTCATCACTTTTTATGACTTATGACATTGTTGTGTAATGGTTATGCTTAGTTCGCACTGGTGTTCACACTACTCCGTAACGTAACGCAAGGAGGCTGCGCAATGCATTGTGGGCTTAAAAACGCAGACGCAGACTTAAGTTCTTACTTCAAAATCGATTTTGAAGTAGGACGTAACGTAACTTAAGAACTTACGGCCAACCAATGAGAACACAGATGCTTCTCTCATGAAAAACGAGATTAAATGAGAAATTGCGTGATTTTTGGCCTCCATTGCAGCAAGCATGGAACACTCATCACAAGTAGATGCAACTCAACTCTAGAGAAAAAAAGGCAAGGAAAATGATTTTGATCGCAGATCAAGTGAAATTCTACGGTGAGTGAGCCTCGCGATTGAGCACGTAGATGTGATTGTTGTTTTTTTTAAGCCTGAAATAAATGTTTTTTCTACAGTTTAAAATCATTATTGCTGCTAACAGTAGCAAATCATCGAATAATTTCTTCCTCATCATTCATCATTGTGAAACTGGAATTTAATCTGGTTTTGGATCTAAATCCAATTTATTCTGATTGGTCGGTTTACATTTACTTAACGCAAGCAGTGTGAACCAAACCTTACGTTACTTTCCTTAAGTTACGTTACGTTACGTTACGTTACGTTACGTTACGTCCAGTGTGAACTAAGCATTAGTTCACATTGAACGAAACGTAATGTAACTTTTTAAAATTTAAATTTAACGTAATTGTATGGTTTCCCACGAAACAAGAAAATGTCTAAACAGCATTCAGAAAAAACATTAGAAATGTTGATTCAATATTATCAACATTAAACATTAAACATTGTGATTTGACATTAAACGAATGTTGCATATCAACAACCGATATTTCCACTGTTTGATTGTTGTATCAAAATGTTGATAAAAATATTGAATCAACATTTCTAATGTTTTTTCTGAATGTTGTTTAGACATTTTCTTGTTTCGCGGGTTTGTTCACACTGTTTGTGGACAGTAAATGTAAACCGACCAATCATACGATTTCCCATTCCATCTCGTTTTTCATGTCCTCTTATTAGAGAGTTTGCGCCACTGCATTAAACGTTATAGTTATGAGTGAAAAACCAGAACAAAGGTGCTTGCAGTAACGGGAAACTTAGAGTTTATAGTTATAAACAGGACAAATCTCAATTAATACACAAACTCATAGAACAAATCCCAATGCAACAACACCAAATATTAGTCAAAACATGCCAAACATGCCAAACAGGCGAAAATAAAATTTAAAAAACATACTGGTTCTATCGCTTCAGCTCTCAAGAATCATATTTTACAGTTTTTAGAAGTGGGTGGCATCGTATAATCGTGATATCAATTCTAGGCTGGATTCGGTCTATACCAACATTTTGAATTGGTCGTTGCCATTTGCAATTGTGAACGGAAATAGTTAGATCAGGAAGGCTTCTGATTGCTTCCGCTATTTTTATATCGATCGTGAAAGAATTAGAGTTATCAATTTTGATGTAAGAACTTAAAGTTTACGTTTAAACTCACAATGCATTATGCCATCTTTGTATTAGAGACTAGAGTAGTGTGAACACCAATGTGAACTAACCATTATAAAGTCTGCTTGACTTTGTTATTATTGTGGTCAGAAACTTCATTTTGCTCATTTGAGGCTTTAATTTATAAAATTTATTTAATTTATTTAATTTATTTAATTTATAAAATGAATCATTAGACAGTTTGCGCTTTCACGAACGTTAATTTAACATTCGTATTACGAATATACGAGATTTATTTTTCAATTCGTTCGTATATAAGTTGATGTACGAAAGCACTGCACATGCGCAGTGTTCTCCAAATTTCGCACATGCGCATTGTTCTGCTATTTGAAGCGTGCGTGGCATCCATCTTGTTTTTCATCGGCTCGTTGTATTTTCGGTAGGTTTTTAGTCATCTAGGTTAGAAATTCGTTTGCAACTAACTATTTTTTATATAAACATGGCATTAGACACACATAATTTACACATTTTCTACTGGAACATTGAGCGAAGCCATGTTTCCCGTTTATTTGTTTATTTCCTTCTCGTTCGTGTTTAAATGTTTGTCCAAGCGCAATCTGAAACAATGATTTTAATTACGAGACACGAGATAATTAATAAATATGAATTTATTTCATTTTTATTCATTTATTTTACGTTCATAATAAAATCTCGGTCGTGATTAATTATATACTTAATACTTATATAATTATATACTAAAGTAATGACATAGTGATTTTTAGGGTTATGGAGTCCTATGAAGTCATTTCAGGCCCCAATTGCATCAAAATGAGGCAAAAATTTAAACAAATGCTTGTGGGTTTGGGAGTGACTGTTATTTAACGATATTAAAAAACAAATTGGGAATTATAAAACAGATTGCGAATACCACCAATCACAAAATACCTAAATAACAATAAAAATAAATTTAAAAAAAAAAAAAAAATAAATAATTGTTTTCTCTTTTCTCTCCCATTCAATTCTTGCCCAATTCACCATTGTTATAAAAGCAAACTAGAAAATAGACCCACGTCCGATTAACCCCGACGTAACAAGGGGTCACAACACGCCGTTAGTGGTCGCGTGCCACCGCCGCGCATCTCAAAAAGCGACGCGTGCCACTCGACAGCCACGTGGCGGCGCGCGAAAAACGCAGCGTTTGTTTGCCGTCTTTAGGGTCGGTGATGACCCTTTGAAAATTCGTTTAGGGTGGCAATAAACAGCAAATCCAGCACTTCATTGCGCTCAATTAACGCTCCCTCCTTCCCAATCACGTTTTCCTTCCCCATTCCCCCCTTCGCTTCGCTGCTCTGCAGCGCAGCGCAGAGCGGCGCAGCGCGGTGCGACGCAGTGCAGCCAAATCCAACTCGGGCGGAGCTTTTGTAGATGCAGGCCCTCATTAGTTGGGTTCGCGAATGACGCGCTGCGCTTTGTGTTTCTTCGTGTTTGGAAGGAAATCAGTTTTAAGAAATTTCTTTTTTTTTGTTGGAGTTGGTTCGATTCAAATTGGAATGGAAAATTAAGCGGCGGCGGGAGCGGAGGTCGGCGCTGCTTTTTTTTAAGAAGATCGAAGTCTGTTGAGTGCAGCGTCTTTCATCAAGGAGATGGGACCTTGCGTTCCTAATCCCTTCGGCGGGAGCGTATTGCGCCGAGACGATCGGCAATCATGTGCTGGGGGATAGAGGGGGGAGGGGGAGTCGGTTTTTACTCATTTTGATTTTGTTTTAGGTTGGGTTGGAATATGTCAATATATGTGTAATATATATTAGATAGATGTAACTAAGCTCGTTCTCTTCTATTCTATCTGTATGGGTAATTTGGTTTTGGGAATGGAATTAGTGTAGCGTAGTGTAGCGTGGTAACACACGTGCGGTCAATCAAATTTGCTTCATTTTCATCATATTGAGGGGATTGGTTGGAGTTATGGGGGGAATGGTTTTGATTGGAGTTTGTTTTTGCTTGATTTTTTTTTTTTTTTTTTTTTTAATTTTTTATTTGTTGATAGTTGACGGGTTCGTGGTGTGTGTGTGTGTATGCAGGGTTTCGTTGCAGAATTTAAATATTTGATTTTTTTGGTAGATGAGTTTGAAAAGTATTTTATGTATGCACAGACTGGTAAAAATGTCACAAATTTTACACATGTTTTAATGTTTTTTTTTTTTTTCAATTGATTGCAATAATATTTTTTTTGGGAAGATTTTTTTCACAAATTTATAGAAATTTTTCGAAATAAAATAAATTTTTCAAACTTTTGCATAAATTTTAAAGATAAAAACATCAATTAGCAAAATATTTATTGCAAGTAATTTTTTTTTTTTTTGGGGGGGGGGGGAGGAGTTTTTTTTTTTTTACAAAATTTATAGAAATTTTTCAAATTAAAATAAATTTGTCAAAGTTTTGCATAAATTTTAAGGATTAAAAACATCAATTACCCAAATATTTATTATTATTTTTTTTTAATTGATTGCAAAAATATTTTTTTGGGAAGATTTTTCACAAATTTATAGAAATTTTTCGAAATAAAATAAATTTGTCAAACTTTTGCATAAATTTGAAGGAAAAAAAAAAACATGAATATTTTTCTTTAATTGATTGCAATAAATTTTTTTTAGGGGAGTTTTTTTTACAAATTTACAGCAATTTTTAAAGAATTCTTCAAAAATTTGCATAAATTTGTCAAACTTTTGCATAAATTTGAAAAGAAAAAAAACAAAAAAACCATCAATTAACAAAATCTTTATTATTTTTTTCTTCCAATCAATTTTTATTCACAGAATTTTTTTTTAAAAAAAATTTCAAAATTATTTGTCAAACTTCCGCATAAATTTATTGCAATTTTAAAAAAAAAAAAAAAAAAAAAAACCGTCAAAAATTTAAATAAAATTGAAAACCTTAACTTTTCTTTCTGAAATTCTATACTACCTCGAGATAAAAATATTGTGTCAACATGGCATAAGAAAATGAGAAAAACATCAATTGAAATGTCAATCCCCAATCCCCATCACGCAAATAAATTGTAAAAAACGTCGGATAAGACGCATGACTGAATCAGACAAGACCAACGACATTGGCCAACGGGGGTTACTAAAACTCGATGATTTAGTGCAATTTGTTGCCAGGCGTTGTCTAATCAAATTTCGACTTTTAATAATGCTGTTAAGGGATTCGTTGCTCGTGGCGTCCCGGGCTCATTTCCCTCCATTATTGTGACATTAAGGGACCAGCGGCGACACTGCCGACCGACTCATTACACGACGATCTACGCATGCGCTCCATTAGCAGCTGCTCGCCGCCACCTAATTGACTGTTAATGCGGCACGAGATGAAATCCCTTCCCTTTGGCGTTGCCAGGCGACCGGATCGGAGAGAAGACAAGAAGAAAATCGAGGGGCTGCGAGGGTGGTGGACGAACGCGCGAGCGAGCGTCCATGGGGCCCGTGTGTCGTGTCGGTGGTGATGTTGGCTCGTAAGCCCCGAGTAAAGCGGCTTTCGGCGCACTTGTTTGAGCAGTAATTGGAAAAACGCCGCAGACTTCTCATTACAGGACGCGCGCGTCCCGAGGTAAGCCGCTTGTGATGACGATTAATTAACTAAGTGCGCCGATTGGCTCTCGGGCCTTTGGCAGGCTGTAGAGCCGAGCGACACGAACTAGGCGAAATGGGAAGATGAAGAGTCGTTCTCTTGAGTCGTAAACTCTCGGGGTTTGGTTGGTCCGATTATCGTTAAAGAGCGGAGAAGAAGAAACTAATTAATCTGTTAGCAAAATCAATCTATTATTGTTTTTAGTCTAGTTTCAGGCTTTTGACTACTCTAAGCTCTATTTCCAACACATTGCGAGAAACTCCCATTGGCTAGAGCTAGAGCCTTTTCCCAGCAATTGTTTAATGCACTTAATAAAATAATGACCATAAAAAATCACCATAAACGAGCATAAAAATAAAAATAAAAATCATATATATGCTATACTCTATTTATCATTTCGTGCGCGAAACTCCCATTGGTTAATGATCTAAATTCTACCGAAAGTGATGTGCTTCTTTCTCCAATATTATTAGACCTTTCTTCTTCTTCTTTCAAAATCAACTGGTTTTCATCTCTGGTCCTATTTTTTGCCAGAATAATATGGCGCTTATCTGTTTCATTTTGAATTCTTTGATTCTCTTCTTCTATAGTAGCATTTATAGTAGACATTATAGTAGACTTAGCTTGGATGAGTGTAGCCATTGCCAAGGATAATGAAAAAGACAATATAATGTCTACTATAAATGCTACTATAGAAGAAGAGAATCAAAGAATTCAAAATGAAACAGATAAGCGCCATATTATTCTGGCAAAAAATAGGACCAGAGATGAAAACCAAGTTGATTTTGAAAGAAGAAGAAGAAAGGTCTAATAATATTGGAGAAAGAAGCACATCATTGGAAAAAGAAATAGATAACAAACTAAATTTAGGACACATCTCAACTAGAAGGAAAAATATCAGATGAATGGTTTATACTGGAATTATCTAGAATGATGTAAAACATGTATAAACATGTTTGGTATTGTTGTGTTTGAGGAACGTTTTTGAGACGTTTCACCCAACAATGTGTAGAATATATAAAGGAAGAAATGTAGTATTATCATCATAAACCACTGAAGAAGACTGGTGAACAGTCGAAAGGCCTATGGTAGATAGAATAATGAAAGATTAAACTAGAAGTATATCCATAATGTCATTACACTAAATTTTAAATTCAGATTTAATGCAACGCAAGATGGCTGCACAATGCTTTGTGGGTTTAGAATCACAGATGTAAACTTAAGTTCTTACTTCAACAAGAAATTACGGCACCCAATGAGAAGACAGCTGCTTCTCGCATGAAAACAAGATGGAATAAGAAACTGCGTGATTGGTCGGTTTACATTTACTTTCTACAAACAGTAGGTGCGTTCAATCCTGAAAAGGAAAAGTCACTTCTCCTTATCTGCCTTATGGAAAAGTCACTTCTCAATGAACACACTTCAATTGTTCATTTTCATTTTCATTTCTATTTTTATTGTTTCAACTGTGGAATAAAAATTAGAAAATTGTCTATTCCAAAATGGTACCAAAGTTAAAAATGGTACCAAATTCAAAAATGGTACCAAAGTCAAAAATGGTACCAAAGTCAAAAATGGTACTAAAGTCAAAATTGATACCAAAGTCAAAAATGATACTAAAGTCAAAAATGATACCAAAGTCAAAAATGATACCAAAGTCAAAAATGGTACCAAAGACAAAAATGGTACCAAAGTTCAAAATGATACCAAAGTTTAAAATGGTACCAAAGTTAAAAATGGTACTGTTGGGAGTCGTGAAACATCAACGATCTAATCGTTTCCAAGATGGCTGCCACTTTTGTTAGCACTGAGCATGTGCAGTAAAAAGAAGAGACTTCTATAAGGCAAAGAAGTGAGTTGTGTTTGCCTTTTCTCTTAAGTCACTTAAGTCACTTCTATAAGGCAAACATGACGTAAATTACGTCATATTTGTTTTTTAAAAGTCATTTCAGGCAAATAAGTGACTTTTCTTTTCAGGATTGAACGCATCTATTGTGAACAAAACCATACATTACTTTCTTTAAGTTACGTTACATTTTCATAAGTTACGTTACATTTTCATAAGTTACGTTACATTTTCATAAGTTACGTTACATTTTCATAAGTTACGTTACATTTTCATAAGTTACGTTACATTTTCATAAGTTACGTTACATTTTCATAAGTTACGTTACATTTTCATAAGTTACGTTACATTTTCATAAGTTACGTTACATTTTAATAGGTTACGTTACATTTTCTTAAGTTACGTTACATTTTCTTAAGTTACGTTACATCTTCTTAAGTTACGTTACGTTCAATGTCACAGGTCTGAAAATTGTGGGGCTAGGAAATAGCTGATTAGGGAATTAGATAGTTGTTTTGTTTTTTCGTTTTAGTTCCATTGAAATAAATTGTGACAGTTTTACTACCTTCAATACATTTTCAGAGAAATTTCCGTAGTTTTGATAAATAATGGGGAAAATGAGCCGTCCGCCAGACCTGAGAAAACCTACTTATACAACAGGCAAGAATCTCTGAAAAAACTCCTTCACACATGTCGGTGTCCGGAGGCGAACCATCTGGGACCAAAGTGGTGTGATGGCAGTGCTCTAACCATTAGACCACCTGTTACACCCAAAGCAGTATGAGCAAAAAGACTTGTAACTATTGGTATTGACATTGGTGCAGGTGCTGCACATCTTGGCTGCAAAAATAATAGATTACGACAATTTAAAAACTTGTCAGAGTCAACCATCTTTGACCGTCTTCATTATGCTGGAGAGACACTATAGGCGCGAATCGCGTCGCTTTGCGATTTTGAACGACCCTAAAATATCGCTCCTGATTGGCTGCGATTTGGAATCGCAATCTAAAAAGTACTGGCAGCATGTGCTTTCAAAATCGCTTTGCAAAAGGCGATTTTAACCGGAAATAAGCGGATTAAAAATCGTAACGCGATGCGATTTGCGCCTAGTGTGTCTCCAGCAGGATAGTTGTGAACTCGACAGAAGATCAAATGCCAGTTATATGTATGGTGCAATGAAGCAAAGGATGAGTTTTTTGGGCGTTTTTGAATTTGACCAGTTACAGCTGCTCATTCGGTTTATTGGTTTTAATGGGTTTATAATCGAAAAACTGTCATTTTTGACCTCGGAAAAAAGTCAAGCGGGCCGATTTTTAGTCCTGGGCTTAACGTGGGCTTATAAAAATGCGGAGGATATAAGCCCATGGATGCTAATGCAAGATTTTACGGTATGGTATAAACAGAACATACAATGACGTTATTCGTTACAATGACTGATAATAACCTCATTTTCTGTTCTGTGCAAAGTCTGCGTGAAAAATGCATCATGAATATTCAACGGCTCAAGCGATTTCATTAGACATGAAAGAACTCGTACCGTAACTGAATCCAGAACCAAAATGAAAAATTCAAATCTAACTTAATTCTGAAAACGAACGAGGTTGAGCTGAGTTGAGATGTGCTAAATTCACAGCCCCTTCTAAAAAAAAAAATAAACACAGATACGCAGACGTGAGCCTGCGACTCGCTTGATTCAATCACTTAGATCAAATTATGGGACACGTTGGCGCATCGGACGATGTACAATGCCCGCAAATCTCGCCAATTTTCTCGCGCGCGACACGACGCTCCCTGCCGTTCCCCGCACAGAAGTGCTGACGTGGCTGCTTGCGAACTATAGGACCGTTGTCACGCCACCGAAATCGAATCAATTTTCAACGTAAGCGATTTCATTGTGGCCGTTAGTGGAAGGGGGATATGAGATAAAACGTAGAACTCCCGCTGTGGCGAATCGGCGGCGCTGCACGTTTAGTTTCGCATTTTGTTGTAAGGGGAGCGTGCATCGCGAGAAGTGCTCGACGCAGCAAACGAGAGTTGGCGCCTCCAATCTAGCCTCATTACATCTATTTATTTAGCTACGTGGGCTGTGAAAAGGTGAAACGGATGTCTCGTTACAAGCAATGAATGACAAACAGTAAAGCTACTTTCCAACATGTCTATGCAAGATGTCTATGCATGAGTTGCTTTTGCATGCAAATCCTTAAAATACGTCTATGAGATGTTTTTAATGGTTTTGTGCTTTTTTCTTCTCTGCTGTTTTTTGAGATTCATGAATATCCATTATATCAATAGCGTATTGAGTTTCAAAATGACAAAATGTAGAGTTGGTGCCAGGTACTTTTCGCTTATAAAAAAATGATATATCGCAGTGGCGTAACTAAACTCCGTTTCCAAAACATTGCAAGAAACTCCCATTGGCTAGTGCCTTTTCCCAGAAATTTTTTAATACACTTAAAAAAATAATTCGAAAAATTATCATAAACGAACATAAACGAACATAAAACGAACAAAAAACGAACAAAAAACGACCATAAACGATCAAAAATGACCATATATGGTAGTTTTTGGTGGTTTTTTCTATTAATATTCCATTTCAGAGTTTTGATATTCCATTTCAAAGTACTGTTACTTCCAAAATCTAGTTTCTCACACACCAAACTCTCGTTTTGGCGTACCATTACTCTGATTATGGAGTTGGCCACAGGTCAATGCATAACTCCAGAAATGGAGTAAAATGGCGACTTTTTTTCCATGAGTGAGTAAGTTCTAACTATGTATAGAGGAAATCTCATAACTATAACTGAGCTTTCACTGCACCATTTCATACCTTAACTGAAATTAGCATTGCCAATCCGGTAATTTTCCACTATTAACATCAGTGATCATTTCTAAACTGTATTTCCAACATATTGCGAGAAACGTCCATTGGCTAGAGCCTGTTTGCTTGCACATTAATACAAAAACTACCATATGTCGGTCGTATTTATGGTGGTTTTTTGTTCGTTTAGGTTCGTTTATGTTCGTTTATGTTTGTTTAAGCTCTTTTATGGTCATTTTCGAATTATTTTATTAAGTGCAATAAACAATTGCTGGGAAAAGGCTTTAGCCAATGAGAGTTTCTCGCAAAGTGTTGGAAATAGAGTTTAGTCATTTGACTACGGAGATCTAAAGTCGACTTTCATTGCCATTGGCCAGAAAAGTGATGACTTAGTTCTAATTTCTTTCATGTTGGAGCTGCTGTGCTAAGGAGAGTGTTACAGTTAATCATTCTCCCTCTCAAGAATATATTCTTGTTAGGTTATGCCAGGTCATGTGATTGGTATGGAAAGAAAGAGAGAATGAAGTTTATAGACACAAGCGGCAATTTAAGCCATACACATCTAGCTAGAGCTTGGTTCACACAGCTCACGAAACAAGAACAAGTCTAAACAACATTGATTCAATACAAACATAACATTAGATATTGATTTAACATTAAATCAATATTGCATATCAACAACCGATAATTTCACTGTTTGATCGTTGTTTCAGAGTGTTGATTTAACATCTAACGGATGTAGTCTATTAACACAACATTAAATAACTGATCAACGTTCAAAAATGTTGATTCAACATTGGCTCGTTTCATGGGAAAATCGGTTGTTGATATGCAACATTTGCTTAATATTAAATCAACATCTTCTTATGTTTAGATGTTAAAAAAAATGTATAAAAATGACATTTTAATATTGAATTAACATTTCTAATGTTTTTTTCTGAATGTTGTTTAGACATTTTCTTGTTTCGTGGGAGTAGTTCACACGTAAAGACGTAAAGCAACGCAAGAATAGAAGTAGCTTGTGATTGGTTGACGCAAACATTTTCACTGCTTTACTGCAGTAAATCAAATTGTCTATAGTGTGAACTGCAGTGCGACCCTAGCTTTAAATCTGACAAACTGAATCTGACTTAATTCGGCATATAAATGGCACTGATCGTTTGGTACGTTGGCAAGACCAACCACCGTGCTAATCTCGCTCGCTGCGCTTCACGAAATTAGATAAAACTCGAAACAAACGCATTAAAATAAAATAAATAAAAACAGCTTCTTGACCCTGCTAAACTCTATTTAACAAATTTGTGCACGAAACTCCCATTGGTTAATGGCTTATACATTGTACTGAAAGTATATATTGTGGTATCTTATTTTAATCCTCTGGTTGAGATGAGTCGAAAAATCATTGTTTCGTAGTCCAAAAATGTGCGTGCCATTGTTAACAAACGAAAACGCTGGTAAAATATTTTAAAAATTTATTTACACTTGCGTTTTTGTATTGTTGCGCACATTATTTGGCTACGAAACAAAGATTTTTCGACTCAGCTTGACTAGACAATGCAAAAAAGTTCACTTTTCCGTTTCGTGCGCGAATTGTTGGATAGAGTTTAGTATAGATGCTTCACTGCACTGCTTTAAACGAAAATTATTTTACAGTAGATAAATTAAAAAATGGCATGCCATTAGACAGTTTGCGATTTCTCGTAGAGATTTTTATTATTACGAGACTTGTATTATTACGAGATTTTATTAAAAATCTCGTGATTTCATTTTTCGTTCCAACACTCTCGGACGAGATTTTTGAAAAATTTCGTTTCAAATTGTTGCGTATACGACTTCACTTGCGCATGCGCACTGCCTACAATCGCAACAATTGTCGTGAAATTCTGCCGCCATTTTCCGCCGCTTCGACTGTAATTTTGGCAAAGTTGTGACGATTACATTATCTCAGGTCAGTTTTTTAATCAGTCAAACACCTTGCACAAACCACAAGCCCAATACTTAAACTTAATTTGTGTAAGGTGTCTAGTTTTCCTAAAAATTGCTGCTGCCGATTTAAATGTCGTGTGAAATGTGTTTCGTGACCAACCGCAAACACCGATACGACATTTTATTAACGAGATTTTAAAAAACGAGATTTTTTAAAAAACGAGATTTTTTAAAAACGAGATTTTTTTAAAAACGAGATTTTTTTAAAAACGAGATTTTTTTAAAAACGAGATTTTTTTAAAAACGAGATTTTTTTAAAAACGAGATTTTTTTAAAAACGAGATTTTTTAAAAACGAGATTTTTTAAAAACGAGATTTTTTAAAACGAGATTTTTTTAAAAACGAGATTTTTTTAAAAACGAGATTTTTTTAAAAACGAGATTTTTTAAAAACGAGATTTTTTTAAAAACAAGATTTTTTTAAAAACGAGATTTTTTTAAAAACGAGATTTTTTTAAAAACGAGATTTTTTTAAAAACGAGATTTTTTTTAAAAACGAGATTTTTTTAAAAACGAGATTTTTTTAAAAACGAGATTTTTTTAAAAACGAGATTTTTTAAAACGAGATTTTTTAAAACGAGATTTTTTAAAACGAGATTTTTAAAACGAGATTTTTAAAACGAGATTTTTAAAACGAGATTTTAAAACGAGAT
>AFFK01019845.1:0-39600 GCA_000239455.1 Strigamia maritima | reverse complement strand
GACATTTAACACATTTATAATTGCTATGTTTGCATCTGAAAAACTGAAAAATTGAATAAATACAACATTCAAATCAAATTTATATGATTGTCTATACAGTGCGCGACAAAACTTTAGCCCAGGGGACAAAAACCTGAAAATAAAAAAAATAAACACTGCAGAACACCCCCAATTTTTTGGGGTCTATTTATGCAAAAATAATGTTACAAAAAATTTACAGAAAATTGGCTTCATTACAAAACAATAAATTTTCAACAATAACAAAATAAGGTGCGACACAAAACTTTGGCCGATACTTGAAACAAATGAAAAATAATAAAATAATACAATTCTGACTGTCTCTCAATATTTGATTGACTTTCCACCAGATTTTATAACATCAATGCATCGTTTGTGCATTGAATCAATCAGTTTTTTGCAGCCATCTTGGTTCATCAAGTCCCATTGTGACTGAATTGCCTGTTTTAGTTCCACAACTGTTTGATATTGCTTATCCCCACCATAGACTAGTCTCACCAATTGACCCCAGAGATTCTCTATGGGATTTAGGTCAGGGGACAGTGCAGGCCAGTCCAATACCATTGTATTTTTTTTTGTTAAACCACTCAAATGTAGTTCGAGCAATATGAATGCTTGCATTGTCTTGCTGGAAAATCCATTTGTATCCAGCCATTCCTCGCCCTTTTTTCCACAAATGGTTGCTTAAAACATCTTGGTACATTGCTGCATTTTGGCGTCCATTTAGAAACACAATTTCACTTTTTTTTTGTAGCCAAATGCTCCCCAAACCATCACTGAGCCACCACCAAAATTTCGACTCATCATAGTCACATTGTCCTTCCTTAAATCATGCCAATAATTTTGTAGACCATCAGGGTCATCCAAATTAAATTTTTTTTCATCACTAAACACAACATGCTTCCACTCATCTGTCCAGGAAACATACTTTTCTGCCTAACTCAATCTGGCTTGGATGTGATGAGGCTTTAGAACTGGTTTCCTTTTTGGTTTTGTGTATTTTAGGTGAGGAGTGTTTTTTCAAAATACGCTGGATAGTCCTAACACTGCGGTTCAAATCACATTCCGACTTAATTGCGCAAGCAGAAGTGCATTTGTTACTTG
The DNA here is from genome assembly GCA_000239455.1 of Strigamia maritima. Taxonomy (NCBI): domain Eukaryota; kingdom Metazoa; phylum Arthropoda; class Chilopoda; order Geophilomorpha; family Linotaeniidae; genus Strigamia; species Strigamia maritima. The sequence goes on along the minus strand of AFFK01019845.1, from coordinate 38,478 downwards.
CTTTGCGAATCACAAGATTACGGGTACGTATGGAGGTGGATTTTGGGTGCCCTCCTGGATTTTCAAGTCCATAATTGGCTCCTAATCTCAAGTAATTACGAATAATCTTTTTAAACCTTTCAATTTTCTTTCCAATTTTTACATTTGACAGTCCCAATTCCTTATAAGCATCAATTTTGCTTTTTTCAGCTTCAGTTAGCTTTTTACTTGCACCCATTTTGGAAATGCAAATTAATATGCATGACAATGTGTTTATAATTAGTGTATTTCATCATTTCTCCACAATTAACACAAGGGGGAATTTTATTTCTGCTTTTTATACAAATAATTACATCTCGGCCAAAGTTTGTGTCGCACCTTATTTTGTTATTGTTGGAAATTTATTGTTTTGTAGTGAAGCCAATTTTCTGTAAATTTTTTTGTAACATTATTTTTGCATAAATAGACCCCAAAAAATTGGGGGTGTTCTGCAGTGTTTATTTTTTTTATTTTCAGGTTTTTGCTCCCTGGGCTAAAGTTTTGTCGCGCACTGTACTCACAACACATATGCTACTCTTTAAAAGGAAGTGCTGCCATCTTTGAATGGCATAAAGGAAATGACATCACTTGATTGAATGTCATAAAGGAAATGACATCACTTGATTGAATGTCATGAAGGAAATGACATCACTTGATTGAATGTCATGAAGGAAATGACATCACACGAATGTCATAACAGAAATGACATCACACAAATGTCATAACAGAAATGACATCACACAAATGTCATAACAGAAATAACATCACACAAATGTCATAACAGAAATGACATCACACGAATGTCATAACAGAAATGACATCATTGAATGTCAAGTTTTCTGAAATTCAACTTGGATCTTGGATTTTGGATCCTACACTTTTGTCACCTAGCAACTGCTGTTTACAGTATTCATACACCAGGCCTGATTGCTCAAATTAGATAAATTCACACACAAAATAGTGCAAACTTTAAGCTCATTCTTTACATTGTTGGCTGTTTTTGGAATAAAATTATTTTAGGATTTTATTCAGCATAACAAAAGAATCCTTCACATTTAATATTTTTAAAATCTGTGTGTGCTTTATCCATGTGCTCTCCTTGTTAGTTCCATAATTGTAAAATACAAGTTCAATGAATTAACTTTGGTGCTGAATTATATCTCGCCAAAATGTTTATAGCTACGCATATATCCAGCCTGGTATATCTCGATATAAACATTAAAATATGCACTAAAGTTCTGTATGGATATTCATTAGCATCTAATACATCTCCTCTACGTACAATTCAGATCATTAAAGTCTAAGCCCACCTTGAATGGTTCCTTTACATTCTTAAAACTAAATTTCTCAAATCTTTCAAAAAGTTCCTCAATGTATGACCTTTGACTAAACCTAATTCTCCCAGACTCACGAATGATATCTATTCCTAGGAATCTCTTGGTTCTACCTAAGTCAACAAACTTAAATGCCTTATTCAGTAATGTAACAGTATGCAACTTTGCTTCTTCATCCTTAGCAAAAATAATGATGTCATCCACATAAAAGAAAATAATAACACTCCAACCCAACCTGTATACACACTGACTGAGTAGACATGAACTTGGTGAAACGTAACTTGGTTATTTTCCCACTTAACTTTAAGTACCACTGCCTTCCTGCTTCCATACAGTGACTTACACAACTTCCAGACTTTTCCCTTGTCCGGATGCACCACATCTGGTATTGTCATATACATGTGTGACAATGTGGAATCGAGATCGATATGTAACAATATCATCTGATCCACTATGCATAAAACACGATACAAAACACTAAAATGTACCAAGATAAATTATACAAACTGGTTTAACTTTATTTCTAATATTATTTATTCAGATAACTACAAAAAACATACAACTGCGAATAAAATTACACTTTACATTACCATGTGGTTCCATTTGCTTAGACTTAACACAATGGATGAGGGTCTTGGCGATTAAGAGAAATGTGGCTGACTTAAAGTCACACAAAAGTAATCTTACCAGTCAATATGATTCCACTACTATGGAAATAATAGTGAAATCATATAAGGAAGAAAAGAGGAGTGGATGGTCACCGATAAAACTAGTGACCTAATGGGTTTCCTAAGTTCCGTGTGTTCACTCAACGCGTTATTTTAAATTGAGGGCCCGGGCCATGTGAAAAAGAAAAAGTAAACAGAGTGACTTACTCACTTATTGTCGGTCCTAGTCCTGTGCCGCGTCCCCGAGTTGTCACTCGCCAACATGTGGCCTTCCCTGTCGCCGCGTCATCCTGTCAGGTGATGCAAGTTGTGGAATGTGAATGACACTTCCTGCATCATCCACTATATCGAGGTAAATTGGGGAGAATGGTCAGCACTTATATATATTTATATATTTACTGACCACTACTTTTGATAAATACTATAAATAAGAGCGATATTTATTATCCTATTATTTCTAGTTATTTATACAGTTCGAATATGCCGCTACAGATGCAACAGCGCACTCTAGTGGCAATTCCTCACCATAACTACGGTTTGAGACCGTCACACCTAGAAGAAAAAATGAGAATAAATACATCTTCATTTTCATCCTACTACCTTATGTTTTGGCTGTTACCTGTTTCAACAGACTGACACCCAGAATCATAAGATAATATGTATATATTACAGTAAAGTTAAACAATAGTCTGTTAACAGAAATATTTTTCAACTTTAAAGAATATCTAAAATCTAGTTCATGATGATTACTTTTACTTACTAAAATGAATTATCATCGACTCTAAAAGAGTAACATAATCATCATCTTGGTGGTACTTGGTGTTACGCTTACGAATACGTTTTGCTTTCTTGTAAGGTACAAGGCCTTGCTCTTTACGAAACTCGCTTTCTGGCGACGCCCACGGTGTCTAGACACTGTAGGTGTCGCTGTAGGCGGAATTGTAGGTGGCTCACCAGTATTACTCTCTGCAGTAGAAGGAACTACTAGTGGGGGATCCACTTCCATCGGTTCGTCGTTGTCACTTTCGCTTGAGTTTGGTACGACTACCAAAGTTGGGATAGTAGTCGGTGGTTTTACCACTTCCATCCACTGGGATGTCTCATGAGGAACATCAGTACCAACAGTTTGGTCCTGAATCCATTGTTCCACTGGATACTTGGGAATGTATGGAGAGAGATCTTTTATGTTAATTGAGCACGCGATTTTTACCATCAGACACTCGTCTTAACTTGTAAGCTCTCCCGCCATGCACTTCCACTATTTCCCACGGGCGTCTCTTTTAGGTGAGAATCCCGAGGTGATAGCTTTGTCTGCATCTGACAATATATGTCTTCTTCCAGACAAGGTCCATCTTTTGGAATTCACATATATAAAATTTATCTTCGTGAATTTGCCGATGACGCTCATAATTGTCAACTAGAAATATTTATTTTGAACTACCAGTGGCAGAAAATGTAAACAATCAGTGCATCAAATCTGAATTCTTAGCAAACATATTAGATATCCAATCAAAACATAAATCCCTTTCCCAAATAACTTCGTTTAGAAGTTTTAAAGAGAGCTATAAAAATATTTCTCAATGGTGGACTGACATAAAACTTTAAACACGATGCAAAATTGTCAAGTGCATACGGCGAAATGTGTGAAGTTGAATCCGATTGACTCTCGCTGTCAATGCTGGTTCCCAGCACCGAAGTTGTCGCGTATTGCGTGGATTTGTTGACAAAATCAGCAATTCTATCTTGGCTTTTCTCGCTTGATTTTGAAACCTGTGTTGATGCATGTTTTTGAACAGGAATCAAATAAACTAAAGTTGGGTCTGCACTTGGTCCGTGGCAATCAAGCTCGCTTAATCCAAATGCTTGTTGTTGAGTATCTTCTTCAATGTTGACAACAAATAATAACTGAAAAAAATAATATCATATTATGATTACAATTTGAGATCACTTGGATCGATTATTACCATATTTCTCCGGAAACAACGGCATGCCGGATAACAGTGAGTCAGATCAGGGTGCCGGATAATTCGAATTGTCCGGCATGCTGGATAAAGCGAGTCCAAAATAGTCACAAAATAGCCTGCAGTGATTTTATTGGTGGAACAAATATATGGTGTCATTGCTATATGATGTCACCACTGTGACATTGAATCCACCGAGTCACAGCCGCGGCCCAGTGGCCACACCAACAGAACATACGAGCACCATACAGATGCTACACAGGGCAGTTAAACCAATGACTGCACACGTAAGCGCATTAATTTCTTTTATATTTAACTCGATCTTTATTGTAATAAAATCAATTCACTAAGCGCAACCAACATACCGAGTCAATTGGCATCTCACAGTGAATCTATAAAGCAATGTGATAGGCTTTTTCCGTAATCAAAACGTACATTTTGTTTTTTTACGGCACCGATTCGAATTTTATGGCATGCCGGAAAAATGCCAGTTGTCTACATATCAAAAACTGGTTAGACTCACTCACCTTTACCGGCGTGCCGTCGTTTTCCGGGGAATACGGTTTTATTACGTTACTTACTTGTGTTGTCAATAGAAGAACACATGGCACATAATGGCCAGTTTGATTAAACTGCGTGGCTTCAATACAACAGATGACATTTGTGTCGGGCAAGGAAGACAACATTTTCCATTTGTATTTTAGTTTACCATTACAACTATTGTGAACAAAATCACAGTTTGGTTCAAATCTATGGACCATGATTTTACTCCATCCAGTCCCATGTAGAATTCCTGTAAAATAAAGCCATAAACATCAAATAATCCTAGATGTAAATAAATCAGCTGATAATATTTATATTCACCGTGTCCAGCTTGTGCAATTAATTCAGCCGCTCCAGCAATTGGTTTTGCAACAATTCCAACTAATCCTTTGCCCACACCAGACACAAGCCCAGTTACAGCTGCAGAAGGTGTCCGTTGATCGACAGCTTTTTGAACCGACTGAATTGGTTGATCAATTATTCCTGCGATTGCTGCCAATAAACTAATTCCAAATCCACTCAATCCTTGGCTCAGACCTTCAGTTAAATTATCTGGTCTGTGCCGCCGGTATTCCTCATTTTGCATATGGTAATCTTCGTCCAGCGAAATACGCTCCATGTTACGGGACACGCTGCTAGCCCAATTGGTCAAAGAAAACAAGCTGCCTGTAAAACAAAGTATTAGATAATTAATGTTGGGTTGTTTTGCTTTAATTTTGATCATACCAGAACTAAATTGGCGGAAAAGAGCAGAAGTTCCATAAGCCATTCCTGAAAAGAAGGCCCAAGGTCCACTGAAGAATCCATTGTACGGCATCCGAACAAAATCGGCAAATCCACTGCCTAAAGCCCGCGCAAATCCTCCAGGATTTCCAAGTAGATCTACAGATCCCACAACCCAACCTGCAAAAATCAGTAAAAATTAAAACTCAAAAATTAAAATTCAATATTGACTGGACCATTATTGAATACCGTATATACTCGCGTATAAGTCACCCCCCACTTTGAGACCTAAAAATCGTATGAAATTCTTTGACCCGCATATAAGTCGCGGGTAATTTTATAAACTAACTTTTAGCAAAATTGACCATTTTTAAGCCAAATTTAAATAAAAATGACCATTAATAGATCAAATTTAAATAAAAATGACCATTAATAGATCAAATTTAAATAAAAATGACCATTAATAGATCAAATTTAAATAAAAATGACCATTAATAGATCAAATTTAAATAAAAATGACCATTAATAGATCAAATTTAAATAAAAATGACCATTAATAGATCAAATTTAAATAAAAATGACCATTAATAGATCAAATTTAATAAAAATGACCATTAATAGATCAAATTTAAATAAAAATGACCATTAATAGATCAAATTTAAATAAAAATGACCATTAATAGATCAAATTTAAATAAAAATGACCATTAATAGATCAAATTTAAATAAAAATGACCATTAATACATCAAATTTAAATAAAAATGACCATTAATAAGCCAAATTTAAACAAAATTGACCATTATGCTAAATTTTATACAAATTTGAACATTTTCAAGCACAATTGACCGTATGTACGCGCGTATAAGTCACCCCACCTAAAAAAGACTAAGATTTGTCCAAAATTTCGTGACTTATACGCGAGTATACGGTAATCTTGCTTTATAATCGAGTCCTTACCAGCTTTAAACAGCGCTCCCGTTATGTAATGCATTGTGACTGCATTCCCAAGTCTACCAGAACTCGTCATCATATGACGCCGTTCAAATCGGTTAAACACTAGCGGCACTTCAACTAAGGAAATGTCCAACTTCATAGAACTATGAATACTGATTTTCATGTCCACCGGTTCTATTATCAAGGCTCCACATTGAAGTGGCCTTTTATAGACACGGCTCATCACCATTGCGTGCAATGGCAGCTTGCCCCTTCTCGGCGCCAAGTACCTGTACTTCTTATCAACAGCGGGATTCATGAGAAACTTCCAAACAACGCTGTTAAACTTGAAAAAAAACGCATCTTCCACACAAATGGCAACCGGTTTCATAGCGAATAAAATACTCTCAAAGCAATCTGCGCGACTCGTTGGGTCATTTTCATAGATATATTCAAATCGAAAGAACGAATTATTCTTCATAGTTTGCAAAATAAGTTCTAATGGCACGTCGGTTTCAAAAGTCGCGTTCCAGTCATTTTGTGCAACCAAAACAACGGGATAATCGAAATTCCCTCCGTTGAACATCTGATTATCGACTTGGATCTGTCCGGTATATAAAAACGCCTCGTCTTTGATTCGCGAACGGATTCTTTTCGTGTTTGGATACATGTCGATCCTCGGCCGGAAAACTGCGAGGACATTGTCACCTGTAATTCGCAAGAATTCCGTCACTTTGTCACTGGTAGAACTGTCGTCTAGTAAAATGAGGCACCATTGTTTGAAATAAATACTTTGATACATGAAAACATTTCTCTGCTGCGCTTGGGATGTGGATTTCGCCTTTGGTGGGACTTCGACAACTGGATTTTCAATTTTCTTCTCATTTTGGGCCTCTGGAATCCTTTTCTTCTTGATTACTGTTCTAGGAGGCGAAATGACCACTTTGACGTGTTCGACCGATTCTATCCGGCCTCGAATCTCTTTCGCGGACACTTCTACCCTGCTCACTGGGTCGATGTAAACGTACATAGTGTGAGCGATTCTTTCTAAATGCACTTTGACGTCTCCATAATTTGGAATATTGAGAAATAAATCTCCTTCAAAACAAACGTCCACTCCTCTGCTCCAGATTAAACAATCTCCTTCGTATTCTTCGTCGGTTGTCGTTTCGGAACCGTTGGCGAAATGTAGTTTAGGCATTGTGTCTGCGTCGTAAATGTCTGGGAATCGTTTACAAACTTGCGGAAATGTGTAATGGCATGCCGACATTGCGGATACCATTGGAAGACAATTAACTAATTCAGTCTCTTCAGCTACTTGAAACCCTATTTTAAAAATTAATATGTCAATATTAATTGATATAAATAACAGGAGAGATGCAAAGTTGTATGAATATCCCCCTCCCCCCATTTACCTGCATAAAAAAATGCATTTTTTGCACATAAAAGTACCTCTAAATACATCTTTCGCTAAAAAAAACGATCAATATTTTTTATCACACATATCAACATTGAAATTATGTAAAGATATAACTTTGCATCCGCCCAAATTAACTTCTGGTTACATCTATAAAAATATCGTACCGTTTGATGAATAAGATATGCTCTGTCCGTAGTAAAGTGAAGTCGGACATTGATTATGTATTAGCAGTTGTGGTGTCTTGTCCAAAAATATAACAAAATAATTGATTTCATCCACTTTATGAGCAGTTAGAACAAATGGTTTCGTCGCTAATGGCATTCCGGTGTTTGATTGTGCCGTTTCAGCAAAAATTGGAACGGAAAAACAGTGCCTTCCGTTCGAATTGGTATGCATTCGGCATGGTAAACTCCAATTGTCGGAATTCGAATGACAAAATGAAAGATATTTGATGCATTCGTCCGTAGTCGCGTAATAAATCACTTGAGGATCAAATGTTTCCCAAAACAATAGTGGTTGAAGGAAGTTGCGGTCTAACTCAGATTTCAATTTCAATTGACCGTTTAACACACACTCGGGATGAAAATCAAACTAAGAAAATAATAAATTTAATTAAATAGTTTGTATTTTTCGAAACAGTTGATCATCAAGTTTTACTTTTTGTTCAGTTGCCGGTGTTGAAAAAGCAGCAACTTTTAATAATTCATCGGTTTGGTTGACAATGTTGTATGCGGGTTGTATTTGAAACAGACGAATTCCATGCCGGATTTTTGTCGTTAACGTTAAGCAACAGAGCTAAAAATGAAACAAAAACATGTTAATTTAAAAGTAATTTTTAAAATAAAAAAAATACCATTGATTCGTTTCCTTTTTTAATTTTTATGTCGCATCTTACACACCCTTCTAACGGAACTGAATTTATAACGTTTGGCCAATAGCGACGTAGGGACCAATCATCAGATGTAATTTGTAGAGGATCTGAATAATGCATTTCGTCATCATATATGATACCAAGTTTAATATGTTCCTATAAAAAATTTATAGTGTAAAATTTTTTTAAAAACTTAGAGATCATGAATTTTTAGTAGTTTGGATCGTTTATGCCATGTCATGCAGCTAATTTTTGATATTTTTAGGAATTTTTAGAAATGTTTGCGTCATTAGAGTAAATGATAAACAAGCTAATGACAAACTGAATGCGATTTTTTGATTCACAAATTCATGATCTATGAATTCTATTACCTTCATGATGGAACACGCAAATACATCATCATTTTCAATATTCCAATCAACACCATCAATTGCAATCACTAAATCTAATGTACTTCGATTAATAATCAATCCCCACGGCTTGACGTGAATAAGTAGCGTATTGCAAGCGGGCCATCGCTGCACCATTGACACCTACAATTAATTTTTTTAATTATAAAAAAAATATATTTTACTTGTAGACAAATTATCCCACCTCCAATTCAATATTTGGCAAATGCTTCTGCGAGTTTTGCATTGGTGTAAGGTTTTTCTGACATTTTAATATGGATTCAACTAAACCTGGTGGTAATTTGTTCAGTTTTCTAATATAAAAAATAAAAATTAATTTTCATACATAAATAAATATGAAGACTTGTAGATTAGGTACTTTTCAAAATCTTTGTCATCATAAGGCCACAGAAGTGAATAGTTCGATATCCAACTTGTAGTCATTTCCTCAACACTAATTTTTTTAGGATATGGCAATTTAGTGACTTGGCTGATCATATTAGTCGATATGGGTAAAGATGGTTGCGATGTATCCGCTTCGGGTCTTAAAAACAAAAAATAATGTTTATAATAATTAAATATAAATTTAAAAACAATTTTCAATTTTCAATCATAATTTTCAACTTACCCAAGTCTCAGTGCTAGTTGGTGAGTGACATTTGCGGATCCGGGACAATGTAGTTGAAATTCCCGTCCCCAGCCATCAATTTGAAACGACTGAGTTTCGTTTATTTTAGGAGTGGTCAATAAAAGATTGACTTGACACGGTAAATGTGTTTGAATAATGTACAAAGGTGCAAACAAAACCTAAAATAGAAAATTAAAAATAATCAATTGCTAACATTTTCATAAAAATATTCACCAAAATCTGATAACTTGATCCGATTTGTTCAGTAAAAAAGTGGCACAATAAATTTAAACATCGGTCCTTTTTAAATGGTACCTTAAAAAAAGTGAAGATATAATATTAAACTATCCACACCACATTTTATTTGCATAAAGAATCACTATATTCCTAACCTTCACTAAAATATTATCGGTGACTAAAGACTTTTGTGGAAAGTGTATCTCTTCCGACCAGTTTTCTCCAGGTAATCTAATCCGAAAACCCTTTCTTGTTCCAGCTTCGTACAAGCAACTTGCAGCGGACGATTGCTTGTCTAAAGCCATCAATTTTTCTCCGCCTATTCCCACATCTTCAGAATGGCTAAAAACAGGAAACAATTTTACATCTAAAATCTGGTCCATTCTGTTAGCGAAAATCAGTTGACCACAAATAATAATCTGAAAAAAATTATAAATAAAGAATTATACATATTTACCAGCTTTTTAACATTTTTACCTGTTTTTGGAATTTATTAAACTTTTTCACTTTAATAATTAATGTGACTTTCTGGCCTTTTTGCTCCATAACTCGTGTATCCACACCTAATTTATCAATCCCAAATATCTCGCACCATTTCCATTTCATTCCTTCTACGCAAACGTGGAGTAACTGTTTGCTCCTGTGGGATCTCCAACTGTATGCGTGCATTTTTCGACTATGAAGAACTATGTTTTCATCAGTGTCAACCTAAATACCAAAAGAAAATTAATTAAATTGTGTAATGCAGTATAAATAAATAAATATTACCTGTCCAAATCTTATAGTTTCTTGCGTGTCATTGCATATCACATAATGTGTGAGAAATAACTGTTCCGTGCTTTCAGACGAAAGCTAATTTAATAAATTTAAACATTTTATGCTCAACTGTGCCAATAAACAAATATTTTAATTAATTACTTACTTGGAAGAAAATACGATAAGCAAAGTACAACGTATGCATAGCCGATTGTCCAAGATAAATAGCTAACGTGTCACCCCGAATAGCCACATCAACAACGGAGGGCTAAGATAAATTTGTTTATCAAACAAATACTTCAAAAACTCAATCAAGAATTTAATCACCTTTTGGTTTGGCATGTAGGTCAATTGCGCTTGTAAAAGACATGGTTCAGTGAGCGGCCTAAGCGTCAGATTCCGGTATTCCAATATATCACTACTTATTGTTGTTTTTGCCTATACAAACCACAAAAGTTTCAGAAAAAATAAAATTAATTGAAAATAAGGTATTTTTACTTCTAATTTATGCCACTTGTTCCACGAATGAGCAGTCACAATAAAATTTTTTAAATTAAAAACAAAAAAATCTTGGTCAAGTGGCATTAAACCATCAAATGTAAATGGACTTAATGTCAATGGTGCATCTGCAGGTAAAAAACGAATAAATAAATAAATACCGGTAATCACATTTAAAACAAAAAATAGGTACCTTTAGCATTCAATAAGTGATTTGTTAAATTTATGTGAGATATGTCAATTGCCAACCGCAGTTGAACATTGGGTATCAAACTGGGATTAAAATAAGAGTCGACTCTCATACATGCAGCCAAGGCAAGAGGTGAAACTAAACTTCGTCGAACGATATGTTCTTCAGATCTAAATTTTAAAATAACAAAAAATTATAAAAATTATGTCTTTGAGTGTAATTCAAATCAATTACTCATTATCCGGATCGTAACAGTCAAGAATGACCCTCCATTGTTGCGAAATAAAGAGCTGTTGTTTTGAATCCACGGGTAAAATGTGCGGTAAATTTAAATTGCAATGATGGCTTTCCGACAATTGAAACTGACGACATGTGATGTACGAACGCGTCAAAACATCCCAATATTGGAAGACACAGTTGACCTAAAAATTAAAAATAAATTTCATAAAAAATTTAAATTAAAATTGTATAAAAATACTTCTTCTTTGTTGTCGCATTGCGTTGCTGCGCTACTAGTAGTCCGAAATGGAACTGGATATATTTCAGCCCGAGTTATGACTCGGGGTTCAGGATAGCACCAGGTCATGCTTGCAGATTGTCCAGCTTGCTCCTTACAAAAAACAATTTCATTTGGTGCTGGTTGTAACCCTACGTCGTCTGAATCCTGAATGTATTGAAATCTGCCAACCCTCAAGTCATCATGCCATGTTTGTTCATTTAATTCGAGTTCAGACTTAGATTTGTCATGTTTCTTTAATGATATTTGCTTTATACTTTTAATCGTATGACTCTAAAAAAAAAAAAAAAAAATTTTGAGTGTGATAAACTGATAATTCGATAAAAACATTCTATACGTACCTTTAAAAATGATTCAATTTGAGATCCAAGTTTTTCTAAACATAACCACGATTCCCTTCCAACGGATACTATTACGGCCTCTATTTCTAGGTTGATGCATAACCGTGGCCAAATTGCAGCTTTATTCCACAAATCCCAAACAATCTTACAATTTATATTCGCGCAGCAAGGTTCCAATAAAGGGCGCAACTTCTTGTTGTATGAAAATTTTGTGGAGAAATTATCCAGGCAGAGTCCAAGTGACATTTCGTCGACGAGAGCTAAAAATTTGAATTTCAATATACTAATTTTATCATTTTCCCTTGTAATACTCACAATTTCTCTCTTCCTTCAACTCGATATTACCACAAATGGCATCCCAAGCTAAAACGACATGCGCATTCTCTTTATGGGGAATTGTTTCCAAAATAGTGACAACTTGGACGGTTTTGAAGTGAATAAACCGAATAAACGTTGCAAAATATCTCAATCTTTCAACTATGCCTTTTTCGCTTGAAATGATTTTTGTTTTGTTAATTTGAAGTTGAAAGGCCTTCAAACTTGAAGCGGGCGTCGATTTAATCGTGACGTCCATGGCCGCATCGACATAATCCATAATTTGCTCGTATTTCAGAAGACTAATATTCAATTTCCACGGACGATCCAACGACACCTTAATATTGGCTTTATAAAAAATACAAAATACATTTTTTTATAAATTTATATCATTTTAATAATAATATACCTAAACCCTGTAAAAAATTCTTGATGGAAATTGTAATTAATGCTGGTGGAATCCCCGTTCTCGTATTTACATCGCCCGGTTTCGTCTCAATCCAATAAACGTTATAGTTTTCCAAACTCGGTAAAATCTTCGTTTCAGTTACTAAAAAAATAATTAAAAATTAAATACCAGTACCTACTAAAAATATCAAAAATTAAATTTACCAGGTATAAAGAGATTATCATTGCTTCCCTTCATGACAAAATCAAAGCAAGACACGTCTAATTTGCTCTGTGTATGTCGACATTGCAAAAACGCATGCGGTTGCGAAAACGCAACATACACAATAGGAATGATAACATCTTCAGTCGGATTTCTCTCTTCTTCCGAGAATTCTTCCTCAGAACCTTCATAACTGAAAAAAAAATTTCCTGTTAACTCTTAAATTTTCTATCACCCAGATTCCTGGCACCAATCTTACCCATCTTTTCCACCAGTTGTACTTTTTGATGACGCAGAATGCATTTTCTTCTTCTTCGCTTCATCCTATTAATGAATTCATGGCAATTTCTTTAGATAATTTAAATTTCGTCGTCTAAGTTACCATTTTTGTCTTAGGGTTTTTCATTCTCGTCGTGCTTCTCTTTAATTTATCTGTATACGCATTGAACGTGAATCCCCGTGCCGTAAATAACATTTCGAAAGGAACCAAAGCAACTGGGTTCCAATTTGAAGTTTGATTCAAACATTTATTAGTCAACATTTGTTGTTCAATTATAACTTTAGCTGGAGGTCCAATTGGGAGAATTGAAGCCGATTTTAGAGGAATTGTGTGATGTAAAGTCGATAATTCGCTCTCAGTACCGCTGTCGATCCGAGTTTCGATTCCACTGTCGGGTTCGGATGATAAATTAGAAGCACCGCTTTGTAATCTTTGTCTTTGAATCTGTTTTAACGGTTCTTTGAAGACGTCCATTATATTCAAAATATTTTCTTGACTAATTTGATAGATCAATGCCAACTGTTTAAAACTTAAGTAAATGTCAAGATCAGTGGTCAGGTTGACTTCAAAAGAATGACCTGCAACTAGAATATCCTGAAATAATAAATTTAAAAAAATAATTTTACTTTAAGTTTAGGTAATTAATCTTGATTTTTGTCACCTCTTTGAGCTGCTTGTAAACAATGGCAGGCGCGACGATCATTCTGATATTGAAATTGCAAAGTAATGGTAGGCAAACTAACTCCGATTCCACGTCCGAAGGTTTCATATATTTGTTATTCCACTCCAAGGCTGGATTTTCGCCCATGGTCTGTAATTGCGTGCTTACACTCGGCGCTTGGCTCACCGGACTTCGCTTAATAAGTCCAATCCACGAGCCTTCAAAGAAGAAGCAAAAAAATTACAAATTAAAACAATAATAATGATTTCAAACCTGAAGACAAGCTAATTCCTTCAATATCCAACTGGTATTGCCTATCTTCGACATCCGAGCCTGGAATGTGGATTATTCGCGCCTGCTGAGCCAACGCGAGTATATCGGATCGCAAAACTATTCGTGATAATGGATTTTCCACTTGAGATGCAATTGATATTTTCTTTGTTTGAAATATCAACATGTCGTGGTCCTTTTCTGTGCATTCCAGTGACAATTTCTTTGGTATAAATATCCTAATAGCGCTGATGTTCAAATATAATAGCGGTAAGTTGTTGTTGTTGAACCACTTTAATTGGTAAGCTTGCGATTCGTTGACAGCTTCGGATGCCATTTTACTCGCAAACTGTATCGGGTCATTGAGGAAGTTGAATTTCAGATGGAAAAACGGTTCGAAAATGCGAAAACCAGTTGTTAGTACGGGGAACCACAAAACACAGTCGAACGAACGGATTTTCACGTCGATTTCGCTGACGTATTGATTTAAATCCGACTGGGAATCAACCACTTTCATTTCAAGTTCGTCGACATGATCGCGAAGCAATTGCGTCCAGCGGCGTTGAACGTTCTTACTTAATGCACGAGTCAAGTTAACAGTTAAAAAGTTGTATGACGATTTTGATTTCGATGACGAGTCGACTTCAAATAAATCATCACTTGATAAGTCTAATAAATCTATAAAAAAATTATTTCAAATTAAATATGTTGTTTATTTATTATTTCATTAAATTAAAAATAATTTTTAATCAGTTTACCTGTGTTTGGGTTTGGAATGTTTAAGTTCTTAGACAATTTGTCCGCGCAAGTGAAAAAAATGCCTTTAAATGGCCCGGGTGTAAGCTGATTCAAAAATTCACTAAGATAATTAAATAAAAAATTATTACGCAAACTGAATGTTTTTACTTTTAAAATCCACTTTGAAGCGCAAAAATGCACTCGAAAGGGCAAAATTGCGCTTTTTTAGAGCAAAAATGCTTTTTAAGAGCAAAAATGCCTTTTACAGAGCAAAAATGCCTTTTACAGAGCAAAAATGCCTTTTACAGAGCAAAAATGCCTTTTACAGAGCAAAAATGCCTTTTACAGAGCAAAAATGCCTTTTACAGAGCAAAAATGCCTTTTTAGAGCAAAAATGCCCTTTAAAAAGCCAAAGTGCCCTTTAAAGAGCAAAAATCCCCTTTAAAAAGCAAAAATGCACATCTTCGGGTGGAAATTTACCAATTTCAGAATAAATAATTTTTTTCCCATAAAATGACGCTCTAAAAATTTAAAATAACTCTGTGTATTGCATACATACTCTTGTTGAAGATGATTCCAATTAAAAGCTTTCAATGTGAATTTGATTTTACTGTAAACTTCTTGCACGTCAAGCGACAATCCAAGTTCGTGGAATTCGAGGTTTAAACAGCAACCTAAAAAAAAAATTAAAAGTATAAAAGAAAATTAAACTTTAAATAAAAACGGTTTCACCATCGGGAGATGTTAAATTGACGGTCAATTTTGGTAAAGTCCACTGAACCCAGAGTGTTAATTTAGGTAAGTCCGTCAAGATCTTCTTAATCTCAAGTTTATTCTCTTGAATTTCCGCACTCAACACGTCGATTACACTAGCTACACTTTTCTCGCCGACATCACTCGACAAATTCGTAACGCTTTTAGTTCCTGGCAACGCTAAAAGATTCAAAATTGCGCTTGCACGAGAAAAAAATTTAGATACTGCATCCAAAAAAGTTTGCGCGATATTAGCAATTATTGCGACCTAAATAGCAAAAAAAATGTTATTAATTCCCCGTAATTACTCCAAACTAATAAAATCCATCGTTTTACCTGTCTGTCGGAAAGCTGAATAAACAAAGACTCGTTATCCGCATGTAAACATAAATTAATTTTCGACAATTTGTCAAACAATAATTCGGTGTTCAATGCAATAGTAGCTGATAAAGACAAAGGATTAATGCAATACACAGCGTCTTTTTTCGAGTTTAACGTGTAAACACTGAAATTAGCCAACGTTAAAGTCCACGGAAACAAATCCTGACCTAAATAAACGAAATAAATTCAAATATTCTATTTCATTAAAATTTTAAAATTTTACTGAGATTTAACCCTTCGAGAGTATAAATAGGAATATCCTCGATACTTGAGGATAAGTTTTGTTTCTGAGTTCCGCTGTGGAGCGTCACTTTTGGTGTATTCACAACCAACATGTCGGACACAATGCCGGTGAAAAACATTTTTTGCATTGTTTGTGTGATGTGTGAAACGTTTAAACCGGACGATGTTGAATTTATCGGCAAAAATATTGTAATTGTTTCACATTGAACCTGAAAAATGTTATTTTTTTAGTTTTGAATTATTTTGCCTTGGTGTTAAACGATTACTTCGATCAATAAACGTTTAAACACGGAAAAAAACTCCGTGGAAAACTCAACCACTCGTTTGAGAATAGTCATTTTGTCGTCACTGATTTTTAGTAATGACTGGCTTTCAGTTGGGATAGTGCTTGACGGTGCAGAACCTAAAAAAAAATGAAATTAACATGAATAATGAATGATAAATAGTCTAAAACTAAAATTGCATACCCTCTGTTGGTTCATCCTTCTTTGGTGATTCCGCACGAATTACAGATGCCCTTTCCAAAACAATATTTGGAATATAATCAAACCAATCAAACAATGCTGGGTCAAGATAAACACTTAACCCCTTGATAGACAAAACAAACACTGTTGGAGCTATACAAAAACAAATTAATCATTACTAAAACATAACAGAAAATAAAATAATACCAGAACAAGTTTCCATGTTGATTGGAAATTGTATCACCGCTTTTATACATTCATCCGAAATAGTTTGGGAAAGTTCACCCGCAGAATTTTCATTGAAAAAATTCACTTTATATATATTCTCCTTATTTTCGGGTCCATGAAACAATGTAACAAGATGACAAACACCGTTTACTGCAATAAAAATAAAATAAATGTATAGATGCTTTACATTTTTTATATTTTCTTACCCCAATACTGCAACACAACGCAGCAATTTCCCGCATAAGCAATCGCAGAATGCACAGCATCATTTACACTGTATTTGAAATGAAAATTATTCAAAGAGAATTCAACGGTAGAATGTTCTGAAACCGATAAAATAATTTCTGTAGGTATTATTTCAGTGATTAATTAGGTACAATATACCATTTGATAGTGAAACAGCCATTTCCGGTAAGTTTGTGTGAACAAACTTTGTCTTTTCGACGCACGGTTCATACCAAGAATTTAAAATACTGGATATAAAAAGAACTTGGGGCCATGTGAGTTGAATACTGCAACGACTCGTTTCAAGCAAGAACTCTGTTTTAGGTTGGAAAGGATTTTTCCACATTTCGGGAAACTGCAATTCTTTTAAATACACTACGCAGCTTAATGGAGGAACAATGACGAGTTTATCGTCGAAATGGCCGTTGCGCATGTTGGCCAAGCTGACTTCAGCACCAAAAACCTAACAAATTAAAAAAATTATGTATATTTCATACAGATTTGTAAAATATTTTTTTTTACTTTTCCTGTTAGATGTGATTGACTGTGATACAAGAAATGATTAGGAACTGTTGGCAAACTTATTGCAACTTGAACGACTCGTTTCGGATACATCGGGACGATTTGTTGAAGTTCTATTCGATTACATTCGAAAATGACAACCGGTTCGCAAAGCAGTGTCGAAAAATTCCCTTCAAAATTTCGATTTTTCTAAAAAATAAATTTAAAAAAATTAAATTAAAAAATCAACACAAAAATATTTCATTTTTACGTGTTTTCTGTTAGATTTAACCGCCAAAACATCACAGATAGGATGATCGGTAGCAAAAATACGAAAAGTTGGTTGTATCACAGTAAGAGCATAACTTTTAAGTGGAATAAATTCCTCCATTTTCTCTACATCTTCAGTCGTCGGAATGAAATGTTTTTGAATCCGTTGAATAATAACTGTAAAAAGGAATAAATAAACATTAATTTTAGTGGTTAACGATCAAATTATTTTTTTTTAAAAAAAACCTTCTGTCAGATTGCTGTAAGGTCCAAATTGGCGATTAAAAGCAGAACGAATCACTTTTTCCAACCGATGGACAAAATCCCCATTCACATTGAATTGGCACGGACCAACAAGAACACGAGCCATCAATCGTTCCTTTAAATTACTATCTTCCAAATCCGCATAATTTATATTCTCTTCAGACTCAATACCAAGTTCACCATCAGGTAACGTCAAATGATAGAAATAATCCATAGAAAAACAAGGGCTCGTTTCTAACATTTTGGCTTCGGTTAAAGTCTGAAAATGTTCTTCCCAATCACAATTATAATCACGCCGCTGCATTTGATTTTCAGGTGACGATTCGTTAAACAATGACTGATCCAGATATTTCATCTGGTTATTTCCCAATTCACCAGCACTTGCTAAAACTGGTTGCTAAAATGTAAAAAATATTTAAAAAATTATAAATTATTCGAATTTTATTTACATTTTCGTGCTGCATGAATGATCCGTTGCACAAACAGTCCCCGACGGCCACGATTTGACCTGCACTCGCACCCATTTGAATACTGGCCCAATCTGGATGTCGCACAGCAGCATCCAAAAACAATCCTTCAACATTAATACTTGCGATTGGACGGAAAACAACTTTCTGAGACTTCGAATCGGTTTCAGTGATCTAAAAATTTTTAAAAATACATAAATAATTGATTAAATACTTAACAATTGTCAATTTAAAAGTATTTCTCACTTTAACTGTAATCGACGCTTTGTGCAAATGCGTCGCGAAATGAAAAACGGGATTCGGAGCCATGTGATCGGTAGAATTATTATCACTATCATCTTCCCAAATGGTGTTCAGTGCCGGAACCAACGACCAAGCCCAATTTCCCCACGTTTGTTCTTCATCCACGCCCTCGGCTAACAATTTCTCCGCATTTTTCTCTAAATCCGTCATTAACTTTGGCGGCATCAACACCAAATCGCCGAAATACAGTGCCATACAGAGCTGCGCTAGTCTCAACAACATAGGTAATTGTTGATCCGTTATTGATAATTCCATTTCATCAGATCGGAAATCAAATCTAGAAACTGATGGAGAGCGCGATGTCAAACTGTCATACGCGATGTACGCTCGTCCTTCGATCATGCTGCGATACAGCAATGGATCCTTAAAATAAAATAAATTAATGTTTTTTTTTTTTTTTTTTTTTAATAAAAATATTGAACAAAACCTGGTATGTTTCAATTTTGCCACTCGCATCTCTTTGATCGAGACAAATAGTGACGTCGATTAGGGAAATAATTTTGCGGATGATCATATCGGTTTGTGTTGTGTCAATGTAAGCTTTTTCCCAATTGCTGTTTGCGGTGTGCAATTGAGCTGATTTGACATTTATAGACATCACTATGTCCCCTTCGACGTATTTTAGAATTACGTTGTTGCAGATTATGTTCATGTTGCTTAGAATTCGAGTAACGAGGGATTGAACAAATGATGGTGAAGCATCTTCTACTTCCAAACGTTGAGGCTTTCTTTTCTGAGATGATTCATCAGATCTGAAATAGTAAACAAAATTAAAACAAAATTTAAAAATTATGGTATTTTATTTTTTTAAAAAAGATGAATTATTTCCACAAGTTATGAATTATTTTTTGACAGAAGGACATTGAGAATAAAAGCTGATTAAATTCACTCTATTTCCTTAAAGTGAATGATTGCGTGCAGACTATACCTTTAATAAATTTTTTTAGCTCTAAAATTTGTTTTCAAATAATTTTTACAATGAACTTTTTTTAAAAATAAGGAAAAACTAGACTTAAAACCATTTTTTTTCAACAAATGTTAAATTTTGCAAAAGTTGTCAAAAGCTCGTCTAATTTTTTAAATTAATTTCAACGTTTTTGTTGGAACAATTTGAAATTTCTCTTATACCCCGTTTCCGATTCATTAGTTTCGGATCCATCTTTCAGTTTTAAAATACATTCAAACGTATTGACGGTAACAATTATTGGTTCCGATCCTAGTTTTGTCCAAGGCACATTAATACGCAATTCGTGCACATGTCCGTTAACAAATGTAAACGGCAAATTAAGTTCTTGTTCAAGGACATCTAAACGTAAATCCAATTTATTAAATACAGCTTCACCGCCCCAAAGTGAAACCTATAAAATAACAAAACAATTACATAAAAATCATTAACTTTTAATTCATTTTTTCAACACTTACTTGCGAGTCTTTTGGAGATACATTTTTCACATATTTATCTACATAACTCAAAAGTAAAGGTGTCAATATTGATTCAACTTTAAACATTATAGCTTAAAGACACGAATTTTCCTTATTTATTCTATTCTATTCCATGTGGGATTATTCTGTGAGAAGAAAAATTAGTATTTAGTATTCATTACACGTGTTTATAGTCAATAAGGCTGACATTGAAAGTGGCAAATCAGCTGATCTTACTAAATCTAGAAAAGTTTAAATCACTTACTCTTTTTATAGATAAAAAAAATATTCCATGTTTTTTAGTATCCGGAAATTTCTAAATAAAATTCTTCGACCTGTGCTGCGTGTCATGAAACAGCTGCGGATAATTATTTTTCCTTTTAAACGAATACTGCTTTTAGTTTCCTTAAGGGGACGGATTACCGCAACCTAGTGACATCTACTGAGGGTATAAGTTGTTTAACTTCCGGGTATGGAACGCCAGCAAGTTACTATAGTGATGGATGTTTTAGTGAAACAGCCATGGCACTGGCATTTATGTAAATTAAGTTTTTTTTTTTTAATTATCATTTTAAATTGTCATCCAAACTATATCCAAAGACTTTGCATTATACCGCCACCTGTCTACAACTGCTTGACACAGCCTTTGATGTATATGCATTGTTGTCAGATAAATATAACCAGAAGTACATAAACTAAATTACATAAAGTTTATGTTGTTCTGATATAATGATAAATGTATATTCAATGAATTTTTTTTAAATCTCTATATTGCCCGATATATTATTTTTTGAAACAGAATTTTTTGACATGATTTCGAAAAAAACACTTTTGAACGTGCTGTTTTTTGTAGCTTTTAATATTTAATTAAAATATTAATATTTTACAATTTTCATATCTTTTCCTTCTGCTTTTAATTAAAACTCGGCAAACAATAACAACATATAAAAGCGTCTTCTGTCGTTATATAATTGTACTATAAAATAAAAAATGTAAAACCTCATCTAAAACCAGCAATTATAGTCAGCGAGTGAAACCAGCAATTATTGTGAGTGAAACCTGAAAATTCTACGAAATTTTTGACTTAGAAGTTTTTAATTTTCTTGTTGCTTTGATTTTGTTTTGCATCTTTTTTAACATGGAAAGATTCGGTTTCTGTTCAGCTTTGCCACTGTATCTTATCGTAAAGATCTAGGTCAAGTATAGTGGAGTATTATTCAGCATATCCATTTGCACCGAATGCTGTCATGGCCCAAACTACCTCAGCAGTTGATATTTTAGATTCAGAGACTGTTGACAAACTACTACAATGGAAAGAGTTAATACCAGCTTTGGAAGTTGCTATGACAAATTTTTCCAATGGTGCAGTAGTTCAACCCGTCAGAATAACTGTTCCAATTGAAAAGCATAATGGGTACGTTATATAAATAATTGCTTCTTAACCAAAACATCTGAAAAATACATTTTACTTTTAGCATTATGATGCTAATGCCTTGCTACACCAAGCATGAAGATATCCTAGCAACTAAAATATTTACTGCTTATGAAAATAATGCAGATAAAGGTCTACCCATTCATCAAGGCTTGGTCTTTTTATTTGATGCTGAAACAGGAGTGCAAAAAGCTGTAAGAATTCTATCAGCTTGGGCCTAAAACAATTGATTGTTTAATCTTTCATTGATTCTGAATGTAATGAACAGTTATAAATGAAATACTATTTTTGTTTAAGATCATGGATGCAGAGCATATCACAGCAAAAAGGACTGCTGCTGCTACAGCTGTTGCAATAAAAGCAGTAGTTGCAAAAGAACCACGCATATTAGCAATCCTAGGTGCTGGTGTTCAAGCTAAAAGCCATTTTGAAGTCCTGACTTACTTATATAAATTTAACAAAGTTAGTATACCGTACTCTGACTTTATAAATCAGAATAAAAATTAAAATAGTCAAATTATTTTAACATTCTAGATTAGAATTTGGAATAGGACAAGAGAAAATGCTGAAAAATTAGTGGCGGAAATAAAAGCAAATGGTTATGAAGCTGAAGTTAGTACCACTGCTGAAGAAGCAACTAAAAATGCAGATTTAATTGTTACCACAACTGCATCCCATACACCAATTTTGAAGGCAAATTGGGTAACTCCTGGTGCAGTTGTGGCTGGTAAGATTTAATGTATCCTAGTCATTGACTAGGCCTCTCCTACTCCATTATAGCACTTTGTTTTTCCACTGCAGTGGTCCTGATGGGTCCTTTATTTATCTCTCTTTCATTCTTCCTCCTCCTCTTTTTGGCTCCTCTCTCCCTTCTGTGGCTATTGTTTTTTTGACCAATTCTTTGATAATGTAAAACTGTATTCCATTCTGCAATGGAATGTACGAATGTAGTGTTTACATGTTTGGTCAAATGTGTTTGTTTGATGTCAGATTTATAGGTCAGATTTAGTATGTCAGTTTCAGTATGTCAGATTAAAGACGTGTCCATAAACTCAATTCTTTCTCTCTCTCTGGATGAATTAGTTATTGGAGCCAATCGTCCAACGCAACAAGAAGTAGATCCAGTTTTGATGAAGATTTCTGCAGTTTATGTAGATAGCATTGAAGCAGCATTGAGAGAATCTGGAGATATCATTCTGAATGATGTAATTTTTAAGAGCAAACAACTTGATTTTTTTCAAATTTTTAAAAATTACTTATGGTATATATTTTTCAAGGTTAAAATTGCTGGTGAAATTGGAGAACTATTGAGCGGTAAGAAGAAAGTTCCCAGAGATAAAACAGTCATAATAAAAACCCTTGGGATGGCTGTTGAAGATGCTGTAAGCGCTAAACTTGTCTACGATAACTTTTTAAAGATGAAAAACGACGAAGAACAATCATATTATAACTAACTAATAAAAATAAATGAGAATATTAAACGTGAGAAAATTTTTCACTTATTTGCCCTTCCGATAACTATTGTATACCGTAGTTTTCAATTGCCAAAGGAAATCTATTCTTCGTGAATTCCAAGCATTATTGTCAAAGAATAAAACTACTTCCCTCAGGAATATGCATCAAAAAACCATTAAATGCTATCGTATCATTTCTTTTGTATGTTTACATGCCACATGAGGAAAATTGATTGTAAGTGAAGATAATTTTTTTCCATAGCTGAACTAATCTATAGAGTGCTCCATATGAAACGACACGCACTTCCTTAATTATTTAAACTACAAGCACAGAATTCAATAATAAAAAAAAATAGATGAAAATGAAAATGTGTTAGATTGCATGATGGGTAGGTACCTGCCCCTTTTCACTAGTTGCTTAGATACCTTATAACAAGTAACAACAAGGTCACATCATTTCACTCGAAGTTTCAAGTCTATCAACTCCTCAAAATGAATTCTCTTTTCGCTTTGTCTCTTTTGGTTTGTCTGGCCATCACAGTTGAAGGGGTAAATAATATTAGAATAAAAATGTAATCATATTTTAATAAAACCTGATTTAAAATGTTTTCAGAACTGTTTTCTTAAGGATCAACCGGAAAAGGTAAAAAAAAAATTAAATTCTAGTTTTTCTCAAGAAATTATTAATTACATTAAATTGATTTTGAATAGCATATCAATGAAGATATGAAAAAATTGTCGGCCCCAACCGAAAAGAAATGCCAAGAAAAAACTCCACCTCCGGTAAGATATTGATCGAATATTCGATTATCTTAGTACAATAAAAAAAACAACAATGTTTGTGCTATTCTTAGAGTGGACAGGACCTGGAAAAATGCATCAATGAAACGGTAAGGAGAAAAGTAGTAAATTTCTATCAAAAATAGTTCGATACAGTTATTGGGTTTGTTGGGTGTAGTTGGCGAAGGCTGCAAAGGATTGTTCTAAGGAAAAAACTGATGTAAGTTGAAATGATTATTAGTGATAAATAAAGGCCGGATATTTATGCAAAATAAAATGCGCATAAAATATGCACCGATTAATGCAATAAAAAATAACTAAATATGCAAAATAAAAAAAATAAATTCATGTTAAATCACGTGGTACAATAACAAATTAACGACATTTTCAAGAAATTTCTAAGAAATTGATAAAAATTAGGCCAATTTTTCAAAAATTCAACAAAAAAAAAAAAAATTATGTTATTGAAATTTTTAACAATTCTTGCAATTTAGGTTTTTTTTTGAGTAGGTTTTAGTCCAAATCAAGGGCTTTATGTATTTGTGCGTTTATCCGGTCTCTAGTGATAAATATATAACTTATGTTATGAAATTCTAGAAAGATCAAAAGACATGGTACATCTGCTTTGCTGAGAAGTTGGGTGCTGTACGTTAAGATGGGTTTGTAATTGCAAATTCAAAGTGTAGTTAATAAAATCCCATTTCTTTTAGGTCAAACCAACTGATGAAGAAATGACATTTGATTATTATAAGGCGGATTTAATGAAAATCACCGAAGAAACGGTAATTTTTTTATAAAATAATGTTACTTATTACATAAGGTCACTTTTTCTTGAGACTCCCTGTAGTTTAACATACAATTTTATGGGAGGATAAACTTATACTACTGCTGCAATTGAAGTCACAAATTCAGGGACAATATCTTATTGTTCCTAAATGAGTTACCTAAGCTTGCAGAAGTAATTATATGGAAATTAGAAATCTCTCGTGCAAATCTTAACATTTTGTATTATGCATAGTTTTTTTTCACAAAATACATACGTCATCACATGAATCATTTTCAAAATATGACAATATGACAATTTAAACATAATTTGAAATGATTGATGTGATGTATATACTGTATAATTATGTTAGACTGCCAGGTCTTGGGTTATGGTCTTGGTTACAGTAAAATACAAATCGATACAATACACTGAGTATTGGCAACAAAATGTGGACATTGCCATTCTATTGAATAGTCGTATCATATTTTAATTTGCTTTAGAAATAATTGTTAAAACCATTAAAATTGATTGCATAAAATATATTTTTGTTTTTAGAGCAAGAAAGCAGTGTGTGATGCTATTGACAAATGCAAAACCGATCCTGTAAGTGATTTTTAGTATTTGTTTGGAAACGTGTTCCATTAACTTATACAACTATTTCAGAACTTTTGGCATTGTGGCTACAAGGCATTGGCTGAAGGAGTAAGTTATACAACTGATGACTTTTACATTATACCAGGAAATATAATTGATAACTATTTTTTTAAATAATGCAAATAGCCCTGCCCAGAAACAAAGCCATTATTTGACCAAATGGAAGAATGGATGAAAGCTGAATAAACTGGAAAAAAACAACCAACAACCTTTTAAATTGCACTTAAACAAATGAATTGTAAAATCGCACGAGCATGAAACTAATAAAAATAACCTTTGAGTATTCAATTCCATTTATTCCAAAACCATTTAAAATTTAACACAAAAAAAAAAATCGTAAAATAAATACATAAACTGAGTCATATACATAATTTTATTCCTGGTATGTATGTGTTATAACAATGTATATATCATAAAACGGAAATGAAAAATGTGCGAGTTTAAGTCAACTTCAAGTTGGCCATACCAGACTCTATACCCTTCAAATTCCAAATGACCAACTGACCGTCAACAGCGGTTGTACACACTTTAGTAGCATTAGCTTTGGTCCCTGAAAAAATGCTCACTTGGGTTATTGCATTTTGATGGATGGTATCCATTGAATCATTATGATCGGTTGTCGCTCGTTTATCCAAACTTTGAAATTTGCGCATTGCACTGAGAAAGGGGCAGACAATTGTTAATATACAATTTCAAATGTTTCTAAAATAATGTTCAAACCTTAAACCGGCCGATTCCTTCTTCTGAGTATTATCTATTTTACTTACAATGCTCAGTTTCTTTTGGCCATCGTAGCAACATAGCATTGGACAACATCCGTGTCCCTTGAGAAATAAATGGAATAATTTAATTTGAGAATGTTAAAAAATGAATTTTTAGACTTACAGCAGCAATGATGCTGTTTTCCGATATCCAAGTACAGGTAAGAAATGGCAGAAATTCAGTTTTCAGTGAAACTTTACTAAAAAAAGTTAAAATAATCAAATTGGGTTCGGCTGAAATATATTTTTCCAACGGGAACTAATTAAATTCCACATTTATCAAGCACAAAATAGCTAAATTCCACATTTATCAAGCACAAAATAGCTAAATTCCACATTTATCAAGCACAAAATAGCTAAATTCCGCATTTATCAAGCACAAAATAGCTAAATTCCACATTCATCAAGCACAAATTAGCTAAACTATATATTTCCTAACGTAAAAAAAGCAAAACCACATTTTTCTAAAGGAATAGAGCACATTTTTTTCAACATAAAATAACCAAAACCATAATTACTAAGCGTATTAATCAACATAAATAAAAAAATAATAAAAAAGCATCTTACGCTAATCCGCGTGCAGCATCAACCACAGTAATGCTACTGTCATGTCCGACCCATGCCAGTTGATTTCCACTTCCTGAGAAACTTACACAATGCACCCAACCCCCTAAAAATAACCGAAATAAAAATTAAAACTAAATCTTCTCTCTCAAAAAAATCAATAATTACCACTTCCTTCTGAATTATTAGTGAACTCCTGCAACAACTGATTCGGAGACGTTTTTGTGCCCCAGACAGTAGGTTCCAATTTCTCCTCCATTTCACCAATATCCGCAGCAAAAACTCGACAATTGAAATCGGTTGATCCACAAGCCAATATCAAGTTATTTGGATGCCAATCCAAAGTAGTAACAGTCGAACGAATAGGTTTTTTTATGTGTTTACTGACCCACCAGTCATTCTCTTGCTCGAAATAACAAACTGAAATCAATCTGGCACCGCTGCCCACAGCAAATTTGTTCTCTGTTAAGTAATCAAATTGAAATAACATATATATTTCTGAATGTGTGGTTATATTGATGTTTATACCTTTCGGAGACCAACGAACACATGTTGCCGCTCGATTGATTCGCAATAAAACCAAAGTTGGTTTCCATTGACTTCCTACTTGGGTCCACACATAAGCATTTCGATCCTTTTACAACATTATTTGTTTAATTTTAAATAATTACTCTACAAATTACTGTGGTAAATGTTCACTTACAGCGGCACACGTAACTATGCGATTACTCTGTGGCGCCCAATCAATGCTTGTAACTCGTAATCCGTGTTGAGATAAACATTCGACTGAATTCCAACGGTCGTTTACACGCTTGTAAATATTCACCTCGTGGCTGTTGGGTGAAAACGCAACTTCTAAAAATGACAAAATATATTTATGTATTAGAAATAACTCATTATTTGTTAATTAAAACTATTTATTTTACGTGAGCGCTCTTTATTCCATGCATGGCATGTGATAGGCTCCACCCCGAAACTATGAACTTCAGTCATCGTGAAAGCCGCACCTAATTTTAGATATGAAAAAGAATTAGAAATTATATGGATTTAGATTTATCAATTTTCAAATGGCATTACTTCGGTACGAATGAAGAAAATTCGCGGACTCTGGTCAGTCTACACGAATATTCTTCAAACTCTACTTTTGTCCTCGACTTTTTTTCCTAGGAAGTCAGTGCCGCCGGAAATGAACGAATGATAACCCATCACCAGGCAAGTGTAAATGATCAATCAATGAGAATTTATTATATTTAGTATATAAAGTTTGCCAGAAATCCACCACACCATACTAAAATGTTTTAAATTTTGTTTTGTGGAATTTGCTGAGAAAATTAAGAATTAAACAATTATTTTCCAAATTATGAACTAGTGGTTTTGATGTATTATTTGTTCAGGCAAACAAAGAGCCGTATTGCGAGCATCCGCTAGCTGATGAATAACGCCACTCCTTTAGCCCTTTATTTATTTATTTATTTATTTATTTATTTATTTTGTTTATGAAAATAAAATGAATAATATAGTTTGAATAGTTTGAAAAAATGATAATCCATTTAATATACTTGCCCTCATTTAATTACACTTAATAATATGAAACAATCTTTATCATATAGCATTATAAAACTGTGTAGTAACAAAATTCAGTCATGCATAAACGATTGATCATAATTTGTTTTTCCTACACTTTTGCTGTTAGCGCATACAACCAGGACATGATTACTTTATCTTTATCTAGCGAGTCCAAAGTAATCCTTTGCGCTCTTCAAACATTTGTTCTACGAAGCATTCCGTGGCAATCCACACATTTCACATAAAGTGTGGGTTGGTTGATTGAGAAAAGTGCAGTGATTACAAGTCCATAAAGATGCACCCAAAAATGCAGTTTGTGATGTCGAAGGTGAAGGAGACCCTAATATAAACAAAAATGTCAATTTTTAAAACAAAAAATAAATAAATAAAACGTTACCTTGTGCAGCCATCAGTTGTTCTACAGTTTGCCATTGTTCACTACGAGCCCACACGTTAGCTAATCCGTTATCCTTATTTTTAATTGCATCCAACAAAGGACCCATGTAGTCCTAGTAATCAAATCGAATTAATAAAAATAATATTCACAAATCTTTAGATTTTAATTTTTTAGATTAAAACCTACTTTCAACGGGAGTGAATCCATAGTTGCTATGTAAATAAGAAAATGAAAATCAGAAGCAGCGTCCAAAAAACATTCAGGTGTGAACTGTCGTGTGTATTCTGACAACGCATGAAATTCCTAAAAAAAAAAAAAAAAAAATATTTAATTAAAAACTTAAATGTTTATTTTTTGTACCTGTAAATGTCCAT
Organism: Strigamia maritima; assembly: GCA_000239455.1. Lineage (NCBI taxonomy): Eukaryota > Metazoa > Arthropoda > Chilopoda > Geophilomorpha > Linotaeniidae > Strigamia > Strigamia maritima. The sequence continues at coordinate 9,307 of AFFK01019845.1, read as the reverse complement.
TAAGTAATCTATTTTCAACCGGAAACGGCTTAATTCCCGTATTTAGTGTGAATGTAAACATTGGTTCCATTGGAGTTGACAATGGTACATCCACTAATAAATATTCAATTGGTAATGGACGGGCTAATTGTATCACTTCGTTACCATAATTGTCTTTTTCCTATTACGAAAATGAATAAAAAAATCGTTATAAATGTTTATTTCACTTAAATCAATTTTGTTTTTATTTGTAACCTTGAAAAACACGTCTGGTACGTATTGTTCGTTGGTAGATTCGCAAATAAAACCTAATTCAGGCGCATCTTTGGTCGGTACGAGACAATTATCGCGTACCAAAGCCATGCACTGATTCGATACTTGATAACCCTCCATGTGGATTTGATTCGTTGAATCACCAGTTACGCATACGGTAACGAATTTTGAGCCAAAATATCCATCCGGTGCTAATTTACATGGGTTCGGGTGCTGATTTTGCAAATAACCCGCCATAATGCATTCCTGCGCACTTAGAAAGTGAAAATTCTATAATAAAATTTTTTTTAAAATTAGTAATAAATTTAATTTAATGATATTCAAGTGTTATACCATGTTGCGAAAATGTTTGACGGTTCCTTTTGTTAAATCATCAGCAATAAGGTCGGTAAAAATCCAACCGACTCTCTGCAAGCCGAGATACCGAGCAATTTCATCAACAACGTCCTTTTTTTCATCCGGTAGCAATTTCACCAAATCACGAGAACTTTCCTAAAAATAAAAAAAATATTTTAGTTGCGATAATATTAATTTTATTTGCGGTAAATTAAGTACTTGTGGCGGTTCGTATATAGCGGCTATTGTTGCTTTAATTCCTAAGGGTACATCCTTGTGCGGTTCGTAACGACCAAAAGCATAACCAATGCGTTGATGTCCAGTTGTCCTCCAGTAATCGAGAAATCGCTCTGCTATTTGGGGATTTTCCAACACGATGTTGTCAACATGACGGTACAACTAAAAAATAAATTAACAAATATTATGAATTAAATATTATTTCATTTATTGTGAATTACAGTACATGCTGTGCGGTCCGGACATTGGCGAGTCCTGGAAAAGTGACCGCGGAGCGTTTATAGCATTACAGCGCATTAGGTGGGTCCTGGAAGTGTGTCCGAACCGCACAGCTGTCCGGACCGCACAGCATATACTGTATTTACTGTTATTTACTTGTCTATTTAATGTAACTGCATTAGGTTGGCATTTGGAACAGATTCCCCTTGGCCAAGGCAGATGATCTTGACAGCCTGATTTGATTTTGCATGAGATGTTCTCCAAAGCTGCAAATTTCCCTCTGTAGAAAATTTATTTTGGTACTCGTTAGTCTTTTTTTAACAAACTATAAACTTATGCTGGGCCAGAGTTGAACGAAAAGTAATAAATTAAATTTTAATTAAATTTTAATTGTAAAAATCTAAAACCCCTCAAAATATTAAAATTTGTTTCCAATCAAAAACTCAACAAAAACTATATGAATATCAGCCATTAGTTGATTTATTCAATGCACTAATAATAGGTGCCAGTAAAATAAAATTTTGTACAAAATCATACAAAGCGCCCTCAACATTTTTTTAAATTTACCTGTCTGCACCGCCCTTGAGTTTTCTCAAATTTGCATGAAATGACATGTGCTTGAAATTGTGCTCTCTCAAATACTCTTCGTCGTAAGGCTACAATAACAAAATATCAAATTAAACATCACCCAAACAAAAACAATTCACTCAACTTACTTCCAACGGAGCACAATGAACGCATTTCGACTTTTGATTATGTTGACATCTATTAAAACCAAAAATTCCATTCATTAAAATCATTAAAAAAAACACTAAAACTCAACCTACAAACGGTCATCACGTCCCCGTTCAATTTTCCCATCCTGTTTCTGCAGATAAACATCGACATCGTCCTCGATGACGCTCACGTTACTCACGTTACTGTGCAAAGTGTTGACAGAAGTAACAGACGAATTCGTCACTATAGCATTACCTTGGAAGATCGTACCATTCAATGGATTAAGGAAAATCATATCTCCATGCCTAAAAAAATAAATAAATAAATAAATAAATAAATAAATTTATTTCGACTATATTATAATTTACTTGATGCCGTAAGAATGTAAAGTTTTACTGCGTGAAGAAATAATTTCCTCGATTTTATTTGGTTTCTTAAACAATGCGAAGTTGACACTTGCCAAGGAAAATGCGTCACGCACCTGAAAAACGTTAGAAAGTCGGCAATTATTCATTATTAAGTTGATTAAATTATGGGAAATTACGTTTTCGTAAAATTTCGAGGTCGAATCTTTGGCAGATGTTTCAATCCTCTTTGTTCCATCGGGTGATTGCACACGAATAATCTGGAATATTTAATTTTGTTTTTAGTTCTAGGTTTTGTTTTCTTTTTTGTTAACAACTTGTTTTGTTGTTGAAAAAGATGACACTTTTTATTGGATATTTTTGATGGTAGGATTAAGTAATGTAATTATTCCGTAGGGATGTTTATTAGAAGTTGACTCACCATTTTCTCAGTCATGTTTCGCATTTACTGTATGCGATTTTATCACACAGTTAGTAAAGATTGACAACCTTCTAGCGAAATGCTTATTGCCATTACTGCTCCGTCATTCGCAGATTCTAGCGCCGTGCTGCGGTAGTTGATGGTACTTTAGGTTATTAAAACGCTTATTTCGATGATAATAAAATTGTTTTTAAAATTAAAAAATTGACATTTATGGCTCACGAAAAATGAAAAATAAAAATTTGGATTCGGGAGTAAATATAATAGATTTAATATATAAATTTTATTTTGTTCTATTTAAAAAAAATTATACATTCGTTGATGATGATAACAGTTTGTTATTGTGATGATTTTAGTTCTGTTGTCATAAATCGGTTTTTGGTTTAAGGTATTTTGTTTGAGTTTTCTTAGATTCTTTTTTCGTAGTTTTTTCATCTTTTTCTAATGGACTTTTTTCACCTTTTTCTAATCCACTAGTTTCCTGCAAGCAATCTAAAACAAAAAAAAACTCATTTGCTATAATTTTTTTACTTAATTCACTGAAATTAATAATTTACCATCGTCTCCTTTTCGTAAAACTCTTCCTGAGCAAAGATAATCTTTTAAAGCAATATCTTGATGTTTATTATACCATTCTGTAATATCATCTTCATAATTTTCCAGCAAATTCTCGCACTACACAACAAAATATTAAATTCATTTTCTAAAAATATCACATACCGTATATGTCTCACTTTAGCTTTGAGATCCGTAATTTCAGCTGATGGTTTATCCCACAACTCGTATGGAATTCCTAACGAAACATTTACACCTTTTTCACTGCAGAATTTCAAAAAAATTTAAAATTTTAAGACGAATTAAGCTGTTGCCTGTTATTATGCATAGATTAATTACACAAGTCCGTGTAAGGTTTTAAATGTTTGACTCATGTCTTTATCGATTCTAGTGCTGTCTTTTCTTTCCTTGTGGATTTTGTAGTCTAACATTTTATCGCAAATTCCTTCCATTGATTCAATTAACCTTAATTCTCTGAAATAAAAATTTAAATTAGTTATTATTATTTACTATCGGTATTTGTCTGTTTACGATTGTTTATATTTTTGTTTTTCTTTTTCTTCGAGTCAATTTCATAACCTATGTTAAGAACATCGTGCGTTTTACCGGTTTCTTGGAGTTTCAATTCCAATTCTATGGCTAGGTATTTACAAACTGCAAATATTAAACATAAATAAATGTAAAACACCGAGATACTCTACCAGTAATGATTCAGTGGTACCTTCACACGTGTTTGCGTACAAAACTCCATGTTTTTCATCGTACTCTCTCTCGAGTTGGAATGAAATTAAAATCAGGCTGTTGAATACAAGATATGTTACAAATATTTTCATTTTCGTCAGTTCAATTTCGACCGAGATGATTGCGACATTGAGGATGATGATGGTCTAGTGTGAGACCCACACTTCTGTGCTAAAGGCCGATTCGAGAAATATACTAAAAAGATTTAATTTATTTTATTGGAAAATTAATTGGCTATGCATATTTTATATTTATACTGCTAAATCGGAACAAAAAAATGTGTCAGATAAGAAACATCAGAGAAGTATGGATCTACCCCTAGACCAGTCAATTGATGTTATCAATAAATTTACTGTAATTTCCGTTGTCGTTCGTGAAATAAAGGCGGAAGAAAGTTGAGCAACCTCAAGCACTAAAAAAAAATTGTTTGTTTTTGTTTTGTTTGTCTTGAGAATTGTGAATAAATTCTGTGTTTTGGAATAATATATTTTTTGTCGCTTTTTTTTTTGTTGAATAATTGATTTAAGTCTTTGTCAGTAGATGGCGTTAGAAATTTCTCACATTCAAATCTTTTTGCGAGTCGAGGTGCGAGTAGTTTCATTTCCTCGGGCTAGCTAGCCGCAAGAAGGACTTTACGTCACGTCGACGTTGTCGTGCAACAGGAACCCCCCATTTTCACACCATTCAACCAAGAAATACCACAATAAGGTTTAATATAAGGTACGTCAGTCGTCACTAAAACTTCCGAATTGGGACTTCTTCTGATCGTCAGCCAGTAGATCTTGGACGAATACTAAGAGTATTCCCTCTTACTGCAGTTTTTAAGCGAAAATAAGATGCAATTTGTAGTTGATTTAAAAAATAATAATTTTTAGGCCTAAAAACGCGATGCCAAACTCATTCCTGCAATCTACAGGGATTGATATGTATTGTGTACGGTATTTAAATTCATCTAAACAAATACAATTATAGTTCTTTATTTTGAAATACTATACTAATCTCCCTTTACCCTATGTGACATGACACTGAAACGTTTGTGAGATTTCCCCACACTACACTTAAAGTTGATGATACCATAATAGTAGAAGGGGAAGTAGCGAAACTCCTTAGTTCAGGTGTTATACCACATTGCAGTGGCGCTACTATCTTTTTGGCGCTTTTTGGCTCCTTCCTTTGGCCTGATTGGTGGAACAGTCAGTATTTGAAAAATCGTCCAATCAAATTTGTTACAAATTAGAGCCAAAGTGACAACAGCGCCAGTTGCACGTTTTCACCGCAATAACATGGAGCAAATTCGTTAACCAACACAGTGTTGAGATTTCAAGTATTGATAAGTAAATAACTAGATAGCTATAACTAAAGATGTTTAATAATATTGAAACATTGAACCTTTATTTTTGTTTTACCACATAGATATTACTTGATTATCGTGGCATATTTGTAGATTAGAGCTTTTTTGGAACCCATATCGTGACCTGAGAAAGGGGTGGGGCTTAGGAGTTTCGCTACTTCCCCTTCTACTATTATGATGATACCGGAAAGTGTCACTTGTGTCTCTGCTGTTCCCTTTATTGGCTAACTTCTTTCAATTCAAAAGCTTGGTTTGCAACTCCATTTTTGTTCTGTTGTGAAGTGTTGGTGGTATCTATAGTTGATTTTTTAACAGATTTTTCTTTCATTGTCATTTTGTCTTCCACATCTTCAATCATATCAGGCATTGGTTTGCCATGAGTGTCTGGCAACAGAAGAGTGAGAAGAGCTGCTATGACTCCACACATCCCAATTATGAGAAATGGTGCTGGTTTCCACAATACATTACCCTGAATAAATTAATTAAGAAAATGTATCAGTTTTTGAAATTGTTTTGGTTTTGTGTGTACTAACCAGAAGAGCTATTTGAGGTGATAAAATTCCACCCAGTCTAGAAAAAAATCCCGCACTTCCCTGTCCAAAACTTCTATAAAACATGAAACACATATGTTATTTTGCAGAATTTGCATACATTTATTTGTGCTGTTATTGTTGCTCAATTTGCCATACCTTATCACTGTAGGATAGAGTTCTATTGTGTAAACTGATATAACAGTCCAAGTAAAAGACATAAATATTTTTGCAATGACTGCACAAACAGTTGAAGAAGTTGTTGTGAGTGATGTATCTGTTAAGAGTTTTTACGTATAATTATTATTACTAAACTCCGTTTCCAAAACATTGCAAGAAACTCCCATTGGTTAGAGCCTTTTCCCAGCAATTTTTTAATGCACTTAAAAAAATAATTCGAAAAATGATCATAAAATGGCATAAACGAGCATAAACGAACATAAATGAACATAAAACGAACAAAAAAACGACCATAAACGATCATAAAAATGACCGTATATGATAGTTTTTGATGGTTTTTTTGTATTAATGTGCAAGCAAACAGGCTCCAACCAATGGGAGTTTCTCGCAATGTTTTGGAAACGGAGTTTATATCCAAAAGAAATTAACTTATTTGAATTTATATTTACCTCCACCAAAATAGAAAATAAGTGGTATAATAATGCAAAATATCCCAGACATGCCTATAGTTAACACAACTGATCTTCTTCGGCCAAACCTAAATTAAGAAGAGAAAGACTTTATCGAGCCCACTAAAATTTAATTTTTTCCTACTTTCGTAATAAAAGAAAACTGAATCCGCACAAAGACGCTTGAATACAATTACTGATGATTATAGTCAAGTAAACATTGGTGGCAAGTGATGTCAAACCGAAGGAGATCCCGTAAGTGACCGAAGCTGCGGTAAACCTTCATGTCCAACACAATTACTGCAAATTAACTCTTTTTTTTAATCTTAAAGAAGTTTTACCATATAAAGCAATTAATTAATGTAAATCTTCGTATATTCGGTGTTCGAACTAAATCAAATATAGTGTATGTCCTATCGACATTATTCTGCGCTCGTACAGCGCAATCCAGGCACAGTTGCTCAATCTGTTGTCGTACATCTGCACTTAATTCGATGTTATTGAATTTCGCAATTTTACGTGCTAAAGTTTCTGCTTTGTCCACCTTTTGCTGAGTGATTAGCCAACGCATGGACTCAGGAATAAACCTTGTTATATTATATACAAGTAGAATGGTTTGATTAAAAATTTAAAAAATAAGTTCGTATTAAGGTATTACCAAAAGTAAAAGAAGGAGATTATACTAGGAATAGTCATGACCAATTGTGCATTACGCCAATCTTCTATAAGCCATGCAATGAGGGCAATTATTGCTATTCCAGTTGTCCACCCCAAACTGGATAAAACGCCTGCTTTGTCTCTCATTTTGGGTTGAAGCATTTCCATTAGTAGGATAAATGAACAAGCGTGGCAAAGCTATATACAATATCAAAAGAAAGAAATTTACAAATATAACTTTATATGCTTTGCTATATAACGTAGAAAATACGTTAATGCTGCATGGGCGCAGACATGCAGCGATTTCGCATCGCCTGGCGTTTTCGTCTCGCGATTCGCAACAGAAATTGCCTCTGCTACACAGCAGACTAGGCGCAAATCGAGAAGCAATTGTTTGTTCTACACTCATAGAAAAAATGTTTCCATTTTACTCCATTTTGTCCCATGGCCAACTCTCACATTTAAAAGAGTAATAATACTTCAAATTCAGAGTTTTGTTATTCCCTTTCAGAGTTTTGATATTCGATTTCAAAGTACTGTTACTTCAAAAATGTAGTTTTTCACACACCAAACTCTCGTTTTGGAGTACCATTACTCTGATTAAGGAGTTGGCCACAGGACAATGCATAACTCCAGAAATGGAGTAAAATGGCGATTTTTTTTCTATGAGTGTAATTGTATAGTTATAACTGAATGAAAAATGATGTCATAATAAGCAATTAGAACACGTGATAAAATACTCCCATCTCATTGGATGTGATTTGTATCGCCAGGCAAAAAGTATACACAACGGCTGTACTTTTTTCAAAAGTAGAATGTTCTGTCGTGCGATGGATGTGACGTTTTGCATGCGCAGAGGCAGCAGCGATCGGCCACGATGCGAAATCACTGCATGTCTGCGCCCAGCATTATAGCAAAAAGATGTTCAGTTTGTTCAGTTTGGTCACGAGTTTTTTTAAATTTTTATTTAAAAAATGGAATTTGTGGGTGTCAAGTGGCCTAGTGAAGAGTGTTAGGTCCTGCGAGTTCAGAAATGTTGTGTAAATTATTTTTGATTTAATTTTGTAAATAGGTTTTATTTGGATTTATTTTTATGCAGACTAGTTGACATTGTTACTTTAACTATTTCTAACTGTTTTGATGAGTTTTATGAGTCTAAGGAGTTTGTTTATTTTGGGTTTGGTTTTGTTTTGCACCTTGTTATGAGAAAGTAGCTCGTACAACGCGCTCGTACAACGTGTCCTCAGTCCTGAGTCATCAGCTCAAGTTGCGGCTTCACAGAGTGATAGCCATTTAGCGAGCTCTACTTGTGTTGGTGTTATCCGACATTTGAGTGGTGAGCGCTAGCGTGACGCCTTGGTGGCGTGCCGGAGATTTGTCACGGTACCTAAGGGTTAACTGGGCAAAATTGATAGACCTCATTAACAAATTAAAATTAAAAATTAACAAGTAAAGTCATTTCCCAGGGTTCCGCGGGGTTTTCCTAAGTCAAGTCTACACTAGTCCGAGTTTTGTTAGTTGATGAGAGAAACAAGTGTACCCGGAGCAAACCCATTGACAGCACAAGAAGGAGAATTCTGAATAAACTCCTTCACCCATTTTAGTACTGAAGCAAACCCGGAGCCAGCAATGTAGTAAAGAAATGGGAATGGTTCGAAAGTGTTAAATTCAAGAAAATTTAACTGCAGAAGTTGATAACCAAGTTAAAAAAATGGCTATTTGGGAATGTTCCAAGTGAGATTTTGAAATTTGACTTTTGGTGCATTAGCGAACTTATTCTGGTCTGAAATGCACTTTTAGACTTTTAGAAGAAAGATTGCACTTGTGGGAGCAAGAATGCACTTGTAGGAGCAATAATGCACTTGTAGGAGCAATAATGCACTTGTAGGAGCAAGAATGCACTTGTAGGAGCAAGAATGCACTTGTAGGAGCAAGAATGCACTTGTTGGAGCAAGAATGCACTTGTTGGAGCAAGAATGCACTTGTAGGAGCAAGAATGTAGTTGTAAAAGCAGGGATGTACTTGGATGAGCAGGAATACATTTTGGGGCAAGAATGTTTTTTGCGAGCACGTTTGCACTTTTATAATCAAAAATTGCAGCAAGAATGCACTTTTATGAGCAAAAATTGTAGCAAGAATGCACTTTTATGAGCAAAAATTGCAGCAAGAATGCACTTTTATAAGCAAAAAATGCAGCTTTTATAAACAAAAATGCAGCTTTTATAAACAAAAAATGCAGCTTTTATAAACAAAAATGCAGCTTTTATAAACAAAAATGCAGCATTTATAAACAAAAA
>AFFK01019844.1:0-10862 GCA_000239455.1 Strigamia maritima | reverse complement strand
CATACTCTGTCCAATTACTGTTGCGCAAGATAACCACACGACCACATTATACTGTTATATCGTTTTTGGGCATTTTACTGCCGCTTATTTATTTTTCAAAGTTCGAGCGCCATTTTCGACATTTTTCATCGTGTTTGGACCAAACCAGACGGAGTTTTGGATCCAACCGGACACTCAACGTATTGTGCAGTGTGTGGCTCATTTTGAAGTGGATTTTCGCCGATTTGGATCGAATTTCGGCGATTTGGAGCGGAAATTTAGTGATTTTTCGTTTTTTGGACGTTTGCCGTGCTGTGCGATCTTTTTAGCTGCTTCTGGAGCAAATTTTCGTCATTTTGAAGCGGATTTTCATCATTTTGGATCGATTTTCGGCGATTTTTTGACATTTTTTGCGTGCGGAGTTATTTTCATCGTGTGACCTTCGCAGAGGACAACACGGACATCAATTCACGAACAATTGTGAAAGGGTTTCACCAGTGAAGCCAACATCTCGAAGCCGTCACTCCATTAGTGGAGATCTTTTGCTTTTTATTGTTGTCATTATTTGTCCTTTTTCCAATTTTTCACCTTCGAGGCTACCTAACCTTAAGGGACTTTTCTTTTCATCCCGAGGATCTGCTACATGGTGCCTCCCTATCTATCATTTTGGTTGGGGAAATTGTCGTGACATAATTTTATTTATTTTGAGCGATCTTTCAGTTTCGGAAAGGTCGGATTTGACCTCCAAAGGTTTATTGATATTTATTGAGTCATTAATTGAATTTTTGACTGTTTTTTGCGGATTCAAGTTGAATCTTGCAATATTTAGCGAGTTTAAGTGGATTAGGAGAGTTATTTATTTAGTATTATGGGATTTATTAATTCTTTTTCGAATTTTTGGAAAAAATTCTGCATTTTTCGAATTTTTAGTGCAATTTTTGATTTTTGGAAATTTAGAGTTTAGATTCCAACTTAGAATTGATTTTCGAATTTTTGGCGTGTATTTTGGATTCTTGTTTAGGATTAACAATTTTTGTTAACATTTTTCCGAGAATTTTTTGAAATTTTTTTTTTTCTCAAGAACTCATTCGAATTTAGGATTTTATTTTTGGCATTTTCGAGCTTTTTTTTCCTAGCATTAACTGGTTAGTTAATGTATTTAGCTAGTCTCGTAATTTTAGGTTCAATCTTACGAGGGATTTTTGCGGATTTAAGGATTTTAATCCATATAATTAATTTATTTAATTTTTGGGATCACGTTTCCGTTCAATATGACTGAGCGTGATAGTGTATTAAGCTTTAAGAAGCTTAATGAACACAATTTCGTTAGTTGGAAGCGGGATATGTTAGCCTGCTTAGCTAGTAAGGAGTTAAGTAAATTTATTGATCCGAAACATGTGGTTGTTGCCGGGGCAACTGCAGATGTTATTAGCCAATTCGATACTGATCAATCCAAAGCGAGTGGAATAATTTTTCTTGGCATAGAAGATAAATTAAAATGTTTATTGGATGGTTTAGTGGGGCCAGTCGAGAGATGGGCAAAACTTTTGAGCCCAAGTCAAAGGCTCGTATTTCGAGGTTACTGGGTGAATTTCATCTTGCACAGATGAGGGAAAATGAAAGTATCATTTTGTTCTTAAATAGAATTACCCAGTTAGCTAGAGATTTAGAGTTAGCGGGCAAGAAGATCCCTGACGACGACGTGGCATACAGGATGACCTGTACCCTACCACCCCAATATCACAATGCAGTTAGCGTAATGCATTTTATTCCTAGTAAAGTTGAAGCAATGTTAATCGAGGAGTTTGAAAATTGGAAAGCAAGAGATGTGCAATCAAATAATAACGGAAATAAAACAGGAAATAGTGGGGATAATGCTTTATCTACAGATAAGAGAAGGCCCAACAACAAGAATAAGTCCAATACGGGAATTATTTGTTATAACTGTGGGATCAAGGGACATTATTCAAAGGATTGTCGAAAGAAATCGAAAAAGGAAGTCACTTGTTCGATTTGCAAGACTTTAGGCCATTATTCTGCGTCCTGTAAAAAGGGGAAGTCCAACGGTGCTAGTGGGGGTAATTCAGTGTCTTTCTCGATGACACTAGATGAAGATGCCCTAATTATCGATACAATGAGTGTGTCATCGCCAGATAACGAATGGATCTGGGACACAGGTTCCGGCACACATTTATGTCATGATAAATCTTTATTTTCACAACTATCCATGGGGAAGCCTTATCAAATGAATGCGTATTCGGGGACCTTTAATGTCGAGGGAGTAGGTACCGTCAAATTTAATCATTTAAATTTAATCATTTAATCAACAATGAGACCCGGAAAATAGTTTTAAACAATGTGGGGTTTGCACCGACTGGTAAAAGGAATTTAATTAGTGGTTCACGTGCTATGGAAGCTGGATGCACGTGGTCGGGCAAACAAGACGAGATATTGGTTCGTAATAAAGTTAATAAACCAATATTAAAATTTACTAGAAGTAAAGGTTTGTTTAAGTTGTCTGCAACTGGATACAGTTCTGATTCCAATGGAGTTAAGTCAACTTCATTTAATGGAAATAAAGTTAATGTTATCGAAAATAAATCAATTGGGGATTTAGAATTATGGCATCGAAGAATGATGCATACTAATATTGATTCGATGGTTAATATGTCAAAAGGGGATATTGCCAGGGGTTTACCCAAGTTGGTTAAAAAGGAAATGAACTGTATCACATGCATTAAAGCTAAACAAACAAAACATTATGGAAAAGCTAAAACTAAAATTACATCATCGGGGGTTTTAGATTTAGTACACACTGATGTATGGGGACCCACCAAATACGAAAGCAAAGATGGTGCAAAATATTACGTGTCTTTCGTGGATGATTATACTAGATGGGTTAAAGTATATGTTATGAAATCAAAATCTCAGGTTATCGATTGCTTTAAAGATTATATTGGTTACATGAAAAGATTAACGGGAGCTAAAATTAAGCGTTTGCGGTCCGATAATGGGACAGAGTATTGTAATGATAAATTAAAGCAAATTTGTAAAGCCCAGAATATCAAACACGAAGTCACGAATATATATTCACCATATATGAATGGTGTGGCCGAGCGTTTTAATCGGTCAGCCATTGAGGCATTAAGGGCCACTATTGTAGATGACAATATGGATTGAATGTGGTGGGCGGAAGTACTTATGGCCTACACACATGTTAAGAATTGTTTAAGTCAGAAGTTACTAGAGGGCCAAACACCTTATCAGCGGGTATTCAACCATAAGCCCAATATACACTATTTTCGAGTGATAGGTTCTAAATGTTATCGTTTACTACCCAAAACCCAACGTCAAAGCAAATTAGGTCCTGTATCGAAGGAATGTATTTTGATTGGGTATTCATGGAACACCAAGGGCTACAGGGTATATGATCCTGAGGAAGACAAAGTGTATAATACTCAAGATGTAAGATTCATTGAATCTTCGTATGCTGATGCAACGAAGAATTCTATTAGTTTTGGACCGGATGATAATGGGAACCGGGGGAAATCTGTTGATCCCCCAACTCCTAATCCCAAAGTAACTTTGCCTATCCCAACTTCATCAATCCCAAAGGTGGTTGTTAAAGATGAGGGGCAGTCAGGGTCTATGGGTAATTGGGATAGAGTGGTTAAACAGTGTCCAACTACGGGACAGCATCCTAATCGTTATAATGCGACCTTATCATACCAAGGCCAAAAATTTCGTTCAGCTAAGTCAGTTATGAAATATTGTGAGGACAATAAGATTGACTACTCGAGAGAAAGTGTTAGGGATTCCTTCAAGTACAATAATCCTTATATCGGTCCATGGGACATACGGAATGTTAGCGACGGGGAGGCGACGGATTCTCCTGATGCCGATTCACCTGATGAATCACACGTGTCGTCAACATCCGTATCCAATTTAGTTGATTTAGCCGTTTATTTCGAGGGTTTGGAATGTTCCAACGTGGATTTGGCAAACCCACTTACGTATTCTGAGGCCATAGCTTCTCCTGATAAGTCTGATTGGGAAACAGCTATGGGTGACGAAGTTGAGACTTTCAGAGAGAGAAATGTTTTCAAAGAAGTTGATAAGACTCCACAAATGAAGGTACTAGATCATAAATGGGTTTTTGTTCGTAAGAAGATGCTGAGGGCAAAGTCATATGTCATCGCGCACGACTTGTTGCGAGAGGTTTCTTACAAAACTATGGTACGGAGTTTACCGAAGTATACAATCCTGTCATCAATTTTATTATTGTTAGGTTGTTTTTCGTTGTTATAGTATTATTTCTTAAGTGGGTCGATACACATTTAGATGTTAAATGTGCTTTTCTATACGGTGATCTACCTGAAGACATTTATATGTCTATTCCTGATATTTTGGGTGTTGGGAAAACTAAGGTTTGAAAGTTGACCAAATCTTTATATGGTTTAAAGCAGGCAGGCAGACAGTAGTATCTGAAACTAAATGATGAGATAATCAGTTTAAGTTTTGTAAAATTCACTTCCACTCAATATGTATACAGGTTCAAATGGGATGCCATTATTTTATTTTATGTTGATGATATTTTTATTTTCGCTAAAAACGACAAAATTAAGTTACATGTTATTACTTTATTGAACAAGTCTTTCAAATGTGTGGACTTAGGTAAAACAAAACGGTTTTTGGGAATTGACATCATTCGAGAGGAAGAGGGTATTAGATTCAGCCAAACTTCTTATGTCGAGGAATTATCTAAAAGATTTAGTAATTATGTTTTCAAGAAGGTTGCCGAACCATTTAAGGTTGGTTTCGATCTAGCTGAATTGAACCTTGAGGGTGATGTTTTGGATGCGAGCAAATATCCATATCGAACAATGGTAGGCATTTTGTTATGCATATCGAGGTATACTAGGCCAGACATTTCGATTGCGATCGGTATTCTAGCGCGTTACAACGCAAAACTGAAGCTTATACATTGGAACTGTATAATGCACTTATGGAATTACGTTGTGAGCACGAAGGATAAGTGTATCCATTTGAGTGGGAATTCTAACCTAAAAGTTAATTGCTATGTGGACGCAAGCTGGGCGACGACTATACCGGATAGGAAGTCCATGACGGGTTATCTGATAATGATTGGAAATAATCTAATTCTTTGGCGGACAACAAAACAAAGTTTAATAACGATGAGCGCTATGGAAGCAGAGTTAATAGCGCTGTCTGAATTAGTTAAAAAAGTTATCTGGTTTAAGCGTTGTTTAGACGAAGTACGTAATGTTTAAAATTTAGATTTTGGAGGAATCGTAGTAAATTGTGATAACCAAGCCGGTATGCATTTTATACGAAACAATGTTGAAAACTCCAAAACTAAGTATATTGATGTTAAACTGCAATTTGTTAGAGAGCATTACAAAAGTCATTTATTTAGTCTTAAGTATATTTACACTAACAAGAATTTAGCTGATATACTGACTAAACGTGTAAATAGAGAAAAGATTGTGGAGTTGTGTAAATACTTAGATGTTTATTGTTGATTGTTTATTTTATTGTAGGAATAAATTCGAACGGGGGAATTTGTTGATATATTTCTGTTTTTATTTGAATTTATTCTATTTATTAATTGTATTATTAAGTTGTTACCAGTAAGTCACTGTAATTTTTATTTTTGGAGTTACTTATGTATTGGCCATCCAAAGCCTCCGTAGGATTGGCGCTAGTTGTCATGGTTTTAATAAAACTTAGCACTCGCGTATTTGCGTTTGCTCCGCACACACCTGGCTCATTATTTCTGCGTGTCAACACAGAATTCAGCTCAACTTTGCTACATTTCAACAATAAAACACGATACAAACCACAAAAAGTACGGAGAATAAATTATGCAAATATAGTTTAATTTATTAATAGAATTTATTTACTTTTACAATTATAAAATACTAAGATATGCAAATGAGATCGATTTGCATACCTTAGCCTATTTGGTTTCATGTGTTTAGGCTTAACACAATGGTGATATCTTGGCGATCCTGAGGGATATGGTCGACTTAAGTTTGTCACAACCCAAAGGAACAAGATAGATTGATTGCATCTATGCAGGGAAGCATAATGCAATCAACGCAACTGCAATAAAATGTTAGGGGAAGGAAAAGAGGTGTAAATGGTCAAGCCACAGCCACATGGCGACCTAAGTGGTTTGACCCACATTCCGCGCTTTACACCACGCGTTATTTCTACATTAAGGACCCGGGGCCAGAAATTGGGAAATAAACAAGAGAGTTACTCACCGCAGCCCCAGTCCAATGTCGCATCACGTCGATATCGGTCATCGATCAAAGGCCTTGTCGTAGTCGCTCCCTCAAGCCGTATGGCCCATGCGATTCTCGATCGATCCAGACATCGGCGGCCAAAAGCTCAACACCTAATGTTCCAACACCATGTGGGAAGTATAGTCATTTTGACCCCATGTTGGGAGAGAAAACTTCCAAGCCCAGCCTCCTTGTGGCCTTCCCTGGGTACTCCATTGCAGCACTTTGTTTTTCCGCTGCAGTAGTGCTAATGGGTCCTCTGGTTATCTATCTCCTCTTTCTTTTGCTTCGCTTTCTCTTCTGTGGCTTTTGTCTCTGTTTTTGATCATTTTTTTGATAATGTATTGCTGCATTCCATTCTGCAATGGGATGTATGAATGTAGTGTTTATCAATGGTCAAATGTGTTTGTTTATGTCAGATTTATATTGGTCAGATTAAAAGACGTGTATGACCTCAGTCGTCGCTTGCGTCTATAAACTCAATTCTATCTATCTATCTTGACCCCATGTTTGCCTCATATTCACCTATTAACAGGTGTTACTAAGTAACACAAACACAGGTGCCACAGGGAAATGTAATACATCGACTATATTCATGTAAGACATTCAAAGTATGGTTCTTAACACGCAACCCATAAAATGCTATGGTTATGTTACACAACACATTCAACACAATATCGATATATACACTCAATATAAATACACATACCATCTAGGCAAATAATCACAGGCAAACAATATCACAGATCAAACATTCAGTTCAGGGTTTTAGTTCAGTATTTCACACTACTTCCTGTTTTGCTTGAGCTTATATACTCTGCTAATCTCTCACTAATCCCTAAGGAATGTGTAGATAACAGAGTGGCCAATGGATGATGCCGGTTGTGGAATGTAATGGCCACTTCCGGTATCATCCAACATTCCGATGTGGATGGGGCGAATGGTCAATAGAATATATAAAATATATATTTATTGATAATTATTTTGGTAATGGTCATAAATAGGTGCTATAATTATTATCCACTTATTTATATTTATTGTTGTAGTTCGAATATGCCGCTAAAGATGCATAGCGCGCTCTAGTGGCAATTCCTCGCCATAACTACGGTTCGAGACCGTCACAAGTTACATTAGCAACTCTAATGAATCCTATTCCTTTTTCAAGTGTTGTTAATGTCTTACAACACATCAATCCATATCTATCCATAGTGTTATTAAATGATTCGCAATAAAAAATGTCATCAACGCTGTCTTCTATCTTAATTTTCATCGTTGATTCATGCATAGGTGGTATCTTCAAATCTTCTGCGGCTCTCGCAATGTAGTTCATTTCAATAAAATCTCTCGGCATCTGAAATTCTACAAAGTTGGGCTTCGGTCCTAATCTTCGGCCAATGGAAACTGTCTTCCTTTCATAATCTAAATTACATGGTGCTTTCAATAAAAATGGTGCCCCTAAAAGTACTTGGTGTTCAAATCCTTTAACAATTTCGAATTCCACAAAATAGTTCAATCTTCCTATACGGATATTTAGTTGACATTTGTCTTTTGGAATGATAATTGTTCCATCTACCGTCCTTAATCGACGATATGTTTGCTGATATTCTTCAATGCCTACGCTCTTGGCTACTTCTTCACTAATAATGCAACAATATCCTCCTGAATCTATCATGCCTGTATATTCGATCTGTCCTATCTGTACTGGTATTCGCAATAATCCTTTAGTGTAATGTAAATTAGTTATGGTTATATGCTGTGGTTCTTCTATAAATTCCTTCTTCTGTATAATCTTTTTATTAATTTTCCATTTAATATTCTTCTGCTGTTTCATTTTAATTTTCTTTTTTCTATTTCTGCCCTTTGTAGTTTGAATTGGCCTTATTAGTTTTCCCGCATTCGTATTTCTTTAGATTTCTTGTCTCTGCTGACTTCGTGTTGATTGTTGTCCTTGATTTTGATCTTGATTTTGAAAATTTTGAAAATTTTGTCGTCTTGGAAATCTTCCAGGAAAATTTTCCCAATTTCTTCTATTATTCTGTTGATATCTTCCACGTTGGTAATTAAAATTTCCTCTGTTTCCATTATTTGTATTCTGCTCGTATTGTCCATAATTCGGTTGTTGATATTGGCCTCTTCGGTATCCTTGCTGGAAATAATTTCTACCATAATAATTGCCTCTTGAAAAATTAGGTCTCTGATAATTAAATCGTCCTCTATATTGATAGTAATCTAATGGATACTGCGAATATGCATCCATCGGTGGTACAGAAAAATAAAAGTAATCCACTTGCATTTGGTCTAATTGGTTCTTAATCGAAGTCATATCTTCTTGCATTTGCTCTGTAGTTGTTAATACTGGAGTTTTCTGTTTTTCTTTCTTTTCTCCTAATACTGTCTGTAAAAACGCTATTATCTTGTCAGTTCCTGTATCTGCTAAATTATGTTTCATATGCAGCTACTTTCGACAACATATCCTCAATGCCTCAAATTCATATCATCCTTCAATCCCTGAAAAGCAAGATGTAATTTCTGCTTATCAGAAATAGGTGGGTTCAAGAATGAACATTGGTGTAATATCTTCCGGACATAATCAACTGCTGGTCCATCTTTATGTTTTATTTATGCAATATTCCTTAATACTGATTCTTCTGATTTCAGGAATCTTGTTTTCAATGCATCTCTCCATTCTGTCCATGTATATCCTGGATGTAATCGCTTTTGTTTCATTAACCATGATCTGGCTTCTTCTTTTAATACCACTGGTAAATTAATAATCCTTTCATTGTCGCCTGGCACGACTGTCTCGTAACCAGCGATCCATTCTTCAACATTTTCTGTCTTAGCATTAAAATCTGGCGGTGTTCGTCTGTTTATTGTCATGTTATTCATTAACGCCTGAAATTGTTCAGCATCTAACTGTAATCCCATATTGATATTTTGATTAATTAATTCCTGTGGGTATCTTATATTATCTTCTTCTGAAGTAGATTCAAATCCTGTTTCTGTATGACTAGCTTCTTCCAATCGTTCCACATTAACTGATAATGAACGTAAATCAAAAGCTCTTCGTCTATCTTTACGCTTTTTCAATTCTTTCAAATTCCTCTGTTCTCTTTGCTTTGTCCTTCTCAAATTATAATCGTCTCTTTCTGTTTGTTTCCGATAATCTAAATGTCTTACAGTATTAATGATGTCTGATTGTTGAACAGTTAATAATTATGTCTGTTCTATTTGTAATTGACTGTCTCTTTTTATGCAATCTGTTAATAATCATACAGATGCACACAATTCCTTACGTATAGTTATTTCGGCGGGAGTTTGATTTGAAAATGCCAGTATTATTCGACGATACTTGTCGAAAATATACTTACATTCATAAATCGTAGAAATATTTTCATTATTTCTTATTCCCCCAAAATACACTAATATTATATTAAATTACCAATAATCATCAAAAAAAATCAATTACTACACATGAATACTGAACTTCCAAATATGCAATATGCAATTCCAATAAACAATTAATATCAATTATTCAAAAAAAAATATCCAATTGCAGCAAAATAATACATTCAATTATCAATTGACCTCAATAAAGATTACAAAGTTCTCGTCTGACTTAATCCCCCCCAAAAAAGTTTTTTTTATAATATCTTGTTTTATTAATACTATATACTCTGACTCCTGACTCATGCCTTCATCAAGCTAATCCGCTTTTCAAAATAAAATAATACAAAAGTGGGGAAAAAAAAAATTTTTTGTTCACAAAATCTCATATACAAATTTACGCAAAAAAAAACGCCCTAAATATGTTTTTACAATATATAAGCAAAATTCCGACTGCTTTGCTTCATTTTAAATTCTACTCATTCCCCTTATTTTCTTTATCACTGTAATAAATAATTAATTCTACCTGCATTTATCATATATTTTTATGTCATAATTCGCGATATCAACTCTTGGATATGCAAATCAGATCCTTCTTGAATTTAAATAAAACTTCCGACATCATAGTGGAAATTTTGGATTTTTATTTCTTTACTTTACTATACTGTACAAAAACTACAACGAAACAAAACTACGTTGTTTCCAGGGTTCTTACTAGGAAAGTACGTTTGCAAATACTTATATTCGCATTCATACGTAATCTGTTCGGTCCTGAAAAATATTTGCATATTTGCTCGGAGTTCGTTCTAGCAAGTTTTTCAATAGGTGCGTTCAATTCATCTCTCATAATCCAATTATTTCAATTCTCCAATAATCGAATTAAGTTTGTTTGCACATGTGCAGTCTGCTGATCTAGAAACTTAATCTAACAACTAGTGGATGGGGAGATGATAGACCTCGTGCATCTGCGCATGTGTGGGAACCAGGAATGAGCAATCGAGTGATTTCAACACATGCTCGTTGGAATAGAGATTTTGATAGGTTTTACTTTCTATGCGCATGTGCATGGACTTGTGTTTCATTCTCAACCTAACCTAAAAAACAACTCAAGACTAGACGGAAATCGAACCCACAAGCATAATCGTCCCAGTCCAACACCTTAACCACCAGGCCACCCAAGCCACA
>JH431609.1:19229-38010 GCA_000239455.1 Strigamia maritima | reverse complement strand
AAATAAAAAAATTATTTAAAAAATACTTACTTTTTAGGACTTTTTTATGCTTCTTTTTTATTGCTGCTGACTCATTCTTGATATTAGTTTTTTTTTTTTTTTTAAAAAATTCTTATTGCAAAATACCATTGTGCTTTGCTGCTATACAGTTGACGAAGATCTAAGCACCAATAAAGCGAAATCTGTCCAGTTTTTCATGTGTTTCCTTATTGGCTGCTGGTAAGAATCTTTTCTTTCTCACATGTTAAACCTAAATGTGCAATGTAATGACTTTTCATATATATATATATATATATACAGAAAACATTTATTTTTTGCACAATCAAGTAAAATTTATTTAGATTTGCCAAACATTACATTCTGAGCATTGTGCATACAAATACATCATTTGTTTATTTGTATTATGTTAGAATTAAAACAAAAAACAAAAAAATAAAATAAAATAAAAAAAAAATATTGAGATCCATATACTCAAACACCAAATTTGTTTTTAGTATTCAGTTTTTAGTAGCTATATGGTGATTGGTCAATTAGTTTTATGTTGTGGCCAAAATATAATTTGTTTTATGCACATAAAATATGCACTAAAAATTTCAATTAATGCAATAAAAAATAGCAAAATATTAATAATTAAATCTAAAATTTTTTGAATTTTGGTGAAATTTGTAGAATTCTCAAAAGTTATCCAAATTCGTCGTTACAAAAGTATCAAATCTAAGAAATTCTATCACAAAATTTGGTAAAATAAATGTGTACATAAGTTACGTTTCCGTCGGAAAAATTACATTTAAGCATTGAAAATATGCTTTTATCAAGCATTCATCTGGGCTCTACAAGTAAATTCAATTTCCAAAGTATTGCGAGAAACTCCCATTGGTTGGAGCCTGTTTGCTTGCACATTAATACAAAAAAAAACCACCAAAAACTACCATATATGGTCATTTTTTTATCGTTATGGTTGTTTTTTGTTCGTTTATCTTCGTTTATCTTCGTTTATGCCCTTTTATGGTCATTTTTCGAATTATTTTTTTAAGTGCAATAAAAAATTGCTGGGAAAAGGCTCTAGCCAATGGGAGTTTCTTGCAATGATTTGGAAACGGAGTTTAGTTATGACCAAAAACCAAATCCGAAAAACTTTGGTATTCGATTTAACCGAAAACCGAATTCAGTGACTGAATTCTTGGCCATATGTGTCCAAAAATTTGGTGTTTGGTACAATTTATTATTTGGTTACCGAAATAAACACTTCGGTCTAATAATTTATCCATCATTTTCTGCAATGAATTAAAATGTCATAACTCTTTACCCTTTTGTACATCTTGATCCAAAGGTAAAGGAAGAGTCATTAAAGAGATCCATCAGATCTTAATTCCAATTTTAAGGTCACTTGTTTTACAATTTGCAATACAAGGCACTTATTGCATGTCTCGGTTAATTATTACACATTGAATCTAATTAATATTTTAAATTGCAACACTAAATCATCATGATCTTGGTTACTTGATATTCTACAGCTATAGTGAATAATTAATTAACAATATAATTAAAATGGATTTTGGGAGGGAAAATGGGGCCTTCCAAAACACATGTTTTTATAGTTGACAGCTCTGAATTTAAATTTTTTATGAAGGAAAAAAAGAAAAAAGGGAAATGTTTTCAGTTTCCTTAAATTGCCACCAGGTTTCATGCTTTTTTTCATTATTTTTGATGCTATCTTTTTATGTGGGTAATAAATTGAGAGGGAAATATGGGATAACCATAATTCCAGTTAGTTGACCCGGTGTCAACATTCCTGAATATCAACTAAT
Source organism: Strigamia maritima (assembly GCA_000239455.1). NCBI lineage: Eukaryota > Metazoa > Arthropoda > Chilopoda > Geophilomorpha > Linotaeniidae > Strigamia > Strigamia maritima. The sequence continues at coordinate 36,202 of JH431609.1, read as the reverse complement.
GATTGTCAGTTGGTGATGCTCTGATAATTTGCTTTTTCCTCAAGTGGAAAAGGAATTGCTATTTTCATTTTCTGCTTCTATTTATGCAATAAATAAAAGTGGAAATAGGGAAATAGGGAAAAAGGAAGAATTATAAACTATTTTATAGATCTTTAACTTTCTTCCACCCAATTCCTAGGGTCAATTTCGACTTCCCTATCAGAGCTCTTTGATTAACTTTTACTAGAATATCTTCATCATTTCGATTCCCTAATTATGAGAGCCGAGAGAGAATAAGGTTTGCCAGCGTAAGCGGCTACTACGGTCATACACGCCATTAACTGATAAAAGAAGAATCTGACATGTCACCTAATTATGCTAATGCCAAGAATAATAAATGATTTTAATATTGATCCATATCAACGAAAATCGTCGATTATTTGCATATGCGGTGAATGCCATTTTGGAATGAGTCAAAAATGCCGGATAATGGCGAGTCACACCAGGGTGCCGGATAATTCGAATTTTCCAGCATTTTGTCCATTTGATTTTTGATTAACTAAGTTGTCTACTTGTCAAAAACTGGTCAGACTCGTAATTACCGGCATGCTGTTGTTTCCGAGGTAATACGGTATAATTTTGAGTTAGATCATAGTTTTCGCAAAGCAAGATACGTACTCGGTTTTCAGAAAAACCCGATTTTGCAAAAAATGACGTCAAAAGCGTCTATAAGCTGCATTCAATTAAAAATTGGTTTATCAAAAACGGTTTTTCATGAAACAGTTTTTGCTAAAAACTATTTTTAATAAAATATAACTCTTACCCATTGATTTGTCACCTATTTGCCGCCTGTTTGTCGTTGAATCCAATGCTATTAGGTTTATTTTTGTTGCTTTGATTGTTATTAAATATGTTAATTGGAAGTAGATGTTTTTTGCGTCATTTTGATAAACCGCAATTTTGTCGTTTATCATTTATCGTTTATTGAAAAAAACCGATTTCATTAAAATGACGCTAAAAACATCTACTTCCGATTAACATATTTAACTCTTGGTTGGGCAACCTATGACACGATTGTGTTCAGCTCTTTTCTTGAATAGGAAATTTTTTTTTTGGCTTATCTTATGAAGCTGAAATTTTCTGACTTTGTTCAAATACTAATAAAGTTTATATAAAAAAAAAAATTGAAGTATTTGCTTCGATATTTATTGAAATAATTGATCGGCAAATTTTAGCCTCTTAAAACTGCAGCAGAAAAAAAAAGCCGGCTTCACTGCATATTGGCTAAAGCGCTTCTGTTTAGGGTTACTAGCGGACGATCACATTGAAAAAACATTGTGAAGCAGGAAAGCCAAGTAATGATGTTTTTCTTTTTTTTTAAATAAAATTAAAACTTTAAAATTACCAATAAAAGATTAAAGAACAATTAACAAGAAAACAATTTATAACAAAACAAAAATAAAATTAATAAAAATTTGCCAGAAAAAATAGGATTGTGCGCATTTCCAGTGGTCATTTTTGGAAAAAACTAGCGCCAACACAGGCAGTTTTTTCAACCAAATGCAACAGCGCTTTAACTACTTGACCCAAAATATGAACAAGATCGTGTCTATGGGTTATCCACTAATGTTATTTTTAAACCTTGCCTATTCGAGGGTTAATAACAATCAAAGTACAATAAGTGTAATAAAAATAAAAATAATAGCGTGGATTCAACGACAAACAGGCGGCAAATAGATAACAAATCAATAGGTAAGTGTTATTTTTATAAACCAATTTTTAATTGAATGCGGCGGTTTTCTACGAAAAACCATTTCTGGTAATGAATTAAATCGCACACGAGACCTTGCAAAGTGTCTGATATCTTGTGCGAGAGACCCTAATTGTGTCGCGGCTTTTTCTCGTGTGCGCTTTTTATTCACTTTCACTGCATTCAGGTGCACTGTCACGTTGGTCAACATTTGCTCAGTGTTCGTGTTAGCTCAGGATGAGAAACAACAAAGATTCCCTGTATAGGTCACCCACATACATCCAAGTGCTAACCAAGCCTTGTTCTAATTCTAAAATCACTCAAACATTAATCCCACACGCCACAATGCAAATATTAACTTGTATTGGGAACACAAGTGTGAATTCACCTTATTGGGAACAGATAAAACAATTCAACAATATCACTTCAAAATCACGTTAAAAACCTTCCTAAGAAACCTAGTGGCATATCCGAAAACTAAAAGTCTACTCAAAGGGTTTACGACATCATGTTTTTTTATTGGTCCGTTGAATCTAGCATTGTTTAAAACCCTTTATGAGATGAGATCTTTTTTCCAAAACCAAAAATCTCGATCGAGACCTTTCAAATAAGAATACATGTGATGAAATATTTAACAATATCTTGTTATTTTGACGTTCGCGTAACGAAATAAATCTCGTACGGGAAATCGGAAATGGTCTATTGACGTTGTGAAAACTTGCAGACGACGAAATAAAAAAAGTGAGAGATGCAAATCTCGGGAACACTAATGCTGGGCGCAGACATGCAGCGATTCGCATTCGAATAGCGGATGGCTCTGCGCATGCGCAGAAAACGTCATTTCCGTCAAGCGATCAGAGAATGTACTTTTTCACAGGCGATGCAAATCGCATCCAATGGGAAGCGAGTATTGCATCACATGTTCTAATCGCTCCATTTTGTTTGTTTTTTCAACAATTGTTCCAAAATATTTGTCACAGCAACACATATTTTTGGAACAATAGATTCGCGCCAAGTCTGCTGTAGCAGAGGCGATTCACTGTCGCGAATCACGGGGCAAAAACCCTAGGCGATGCGAATCGCTGCATGTCTGCGCCCAGCATTACCGTGCCATCAGAAACAGCGCCCTGCCAGCAGCGGCCGACAATGTCCCTCGCCAAGCTCAAACGAGCTGTTCGAGATACAAAATAATTTTTCTAAGCGTGTTCCGAAAACTTTAAAAAATAAATAAAAATCATTTCGCCCATTTTAAGAAACGGCAAACATTATTCAGTCATAAAAATTTTTGATGTCGTAAACCCTTTAAAAACAGAATCGTCGTAGGAAAGCTTCACTGCTGCTTAACATGCGGCCTGACCTTACTCCCCCGGAAATCATACACGATATAACTAGACCCACTCCAGAACGGATCCCTCAACCACACGCCCTTAACGAACCCCAACGGCGGCGTGTGTGCGCGGACATAACTGGCATCCAGAAACACAACGTCGTACGAATGGTAATCTTCGTGGCCGGAGTCCACCTCATCCACCTCGTGACGCCTCCGCTGCAGCTCATTCTCAATGGACGGAAAATCGAAACCGGCTCCGAAGTGCAATTCTTCATCGCTGCACGTGCTACTGGAACCCAGACTAGAGGGCGCTTTATTCCCTCGACCACTCGCTTTGTGCGTGATCCCGATGATCCGCGGCTTTTTCCAATCTCCGTCGCTCACGTCCGACACGGGACTCGGCGAAGGAGTATAGGCCGGACGTCCGAAGAACGACATTGATGTGCCTCGCTCCCGCAACTTCTGAATCACATCCGGCGACACTGGACTGCATGCGTTCAACCAATCACGCGCTTCTTCCACCTCGCAGTCGACCGGTTGGGGCAGCGCCAAGCGACCGGGGAGCGTGCGGCAACGCTCTTCTGGACCGACGGTGCGTTTCCAGTCGGCCGAAGTGACCCGAACGGAAATACTCCGTCCGACGTTGGTTTTTCCGGCTTTCGGTTTATGCGACGATAAAGTCTCGAAGATGTCTTTGCAGCGACGCACAGTGTTGGGAACGGGCAATTCGCCGTGACGGATTTCCGGTTCCGGTTCCGGTTGAATGTTTTTTGGTTTTTTCGGGTTTTTTGTCGATTATCACGAGGTTGTCGTTGACTAAGAGGTCTTTGAATTTGCTGTTGGTTTTGTGGGTTCTTGTGTTTGGGTTGTCCGATTCGGGTCTTTGGTTGAGGGTGTCGATACTTTTGGATTTTGCTATGCGGCTTTCGAGACCGGCTAATCCGTCGATGGATGCTTGCGTCTCGGCTTCGAGTTTGCCGAAGTTGGTGATTTCTTTGAGGATGTGCTCCAAACTGGTTCCGCGATGCATTTTGTTTGGTAGGCGATGTTTGTTGAATGGAAAGGCGATTCTGGTGGGCGATTTGGAGCGTAGATCGTACATTGTGAGGACTCTTTGGCGGTTGAGTGGATGCGGTTTTGATTTTTTACCTGATGGAATGAACAAAGAGATGGTAAATGTTCATGGTGTAATTTTTTTTCTAAGTTATGAATAATTAAGTTAATTATGCAATTTCTTGTAAAAATAAAAAAAAAGAAAAAGAAATGGAAAAAAAAATTCACTGGGAAATTACATGAATTATTCAATTTTGATTGAAAAATAGAAAAATTATTGAAATTTTGATTGAAAAATGGAAAAAAAGGAAAAAAATATTGAAATTTTGATTGAAAAATGGTGCAAAAAATATTGAAATTTTCATTAAAAAATGGAAAAATTATTGAAATTTTAATTGAAAAATGGAAAAATTATTGAAATTTTTAATAAAAAATGGAAAAATTATTGAAATTTTCATTGAAAAATTGAAAAATTATTGAAATTTTCATTAAAAAATGGAAAAAGTATTGAAATTTTCATTGAAAAATGGAAAAAAATGCAAAAATTACTGAAATCATTGAAAATTGGAAAAAAAAATGCAAAAATTATTGAAATTTTCATTGAAAAAGGAAAAATTATTGAAATTTTCATTGAAAAAAGGAAAAATTATCGAAATTTTCATTGAAAAATGCAAAAATTCATTCAACTTTAATTGAAAAATTCATTGAAATTTTCATTTAAATACCCAAATAAAATTATTAAAATTTTTATTAAAAAAATCAAAAATTATTAAAATTTTTATTAAAAAATCAAAAATTATTGAAACTTTCCTTGTAAAATTGGAGAATTGGACACGAAGTGGAAAATGATGTCATTTTGCAGGCTTGAAAGACGTTTTACTGCGATTGGGTCAAGGAAAACAAGTGATCGTTTCCTGACGGATGAATTAGGAAAAGTGAAGGAGTTTTGGGTTTTGGGCATTTAGTGGATGATTGTTTATTGATTTTGTTGTTCCCACGTGCGCAGGAAGTGAGATGAGTTCACAATGACACATCAGGATGTCCTGTTTCCATGGAGACAATTCTATTGCATCTATTCTTGCTTGTTTCCTTTGGAAAGAGGCAGTTTTTCCCTCTTGAGTTGGGGCAATGACTTTATTTAGAGTTAGGTTTATATTAAATGGGGAAATGCGGTTAAATTGGATGTTTTGTTTGCAGCAAAGTGGAAAGAGTTGTTAGTTAAGGTTTGTGAGTATAATTGCATTTCTGCAGTTATTAAAGGTTTTTTTAGAAACGGTTTTTGGGATTTTCAATGAAATTTAATATATTTTTTGATTTCTTTTTAATGAAAATTTGAATAATTTTTGGATATTTCAATGAAAATTTCAATGAATTTTTCAATAAAAATTAAATGAATTTTTGGATTTTTTTTTCAATGGAAATTGAATGATTTTTTGCATTTTTCGATGAAATTTGAATGAATTTTTGCATTTTTCGATGAAATTTGAATGAATTTTTGCATTTTTCGATGAAAATTGAATGAATTTTTGCATTTTTTAATGAAAATTTCAATAAAATTTAATAATTTACATGATTTTTTAATGAAATTTGAATAATTCACATGATTTTCTAATGAAATTTGAATAATTCATATGATTTTCTAATAAAAAAAAAATTATTTTTCCATTTCTTTTTTTTTAAAAATTTAAAAAATTAAAAATTAATTTTCCTTTAATTTTAACTAAAAAAAAAAAAAAAACTACATAATTAATTAAATTATTTATAAAAAAAATTTTTGCAACGGATTTAAAAACTTCTAATTATAGCCAAAACAACAAAAGAAAACATGTAATTAAAACCAAATTCTTAAAAATTCATATTCAAATAAGTGTAAATTTCTGGAGCGTTTAATTACTCGGATTTAAAGTCATTGACGCTGTACTGTAAAAGATCTTATTGCACGCTCTCTTTAAGTCTTTTCAGGTACAAAACAAATAAAAACACAAATTCCAAATTAATTTTAAAAAAAAAAAAATTAACCTGCAACGGCGCTCCAATTAATTTTAAAAAAATACACAAAATCCAAATTAAATATTATATATTAATATTATGTACATGTGTTGTCTGACTCGTGCCACTCTTCAAACTGCTGCTGTTTATACTCAGAACGACAATCGAGTTGTAATGCGAGTTTTATTGACGTCACTACCGCTCAAATGGGGGTCAGCATATTGAATGGCAGATGTTGTAAAGAACAGGTAGAAAAAATACGAAAAGGTTGAGGTGAAGTCAAAATACAACATAATGTTATCTACAACACTGTTGTTTCATTTTTAATTCGGTTTTTAGGTCAAATCTGCTCTCTATTCACTTATACCAATCAATTAAAAAAAAATTTTAAATAAATTAAAAATTTGTTAATTTTTTTTTTTTTTTTTTTTTTTTTTAGTTCTGGTATACGCCGGTTAAATGAGGATTTGAGCTATTAAGTGACGGGAAAGTGTTGCAAAAGCCAGTTTCTTTTATTTTATTATGTAAAACGGCGAGTAAATAGCATTGTGCCAACTTGTTTGTTGCTCATCACTCATCAGCATCGTCAGTGATGTCCTTGGTAAAATTCCTCCCTCTTTAAATATGTCAATAATAAGAAGGACGAACCTCGCCTACCCTCCCGGGAGTAAAAATTCAAATTTTTTTTTTTAAATTTTTTTATTTATTTCGTTACGGAATTAATAAAAGGAGAAAATCAAAACGAAATCATATTAAAATGTTGTATTTTAATTTTTTTCGTACGAAAAATCGCAAAGTGCCTAATAATTAGATGGTTTGCGCATGCCAATTGTATTTACGAAATGTCATTAAATACGAAATATTAAATAATATTTCGTTTCAAAAGTCTTAATTTTTCCTTTCTCGTGACGATTTTTTTTTAAAGTTTCGTGGAATTAAATACGAGAATTCGGAAATTAAAACTGCGCAGTGAGATGCGCAGTGTGCTTAAATTTTGAAACAGTGGCATCCATCTTGGGAACGATAGACCGAGCATGTCTCGACTCCGAGCTGAGGTTTTAGCAAATAAAACCTGCCAATTTTGTAGTTGGGGACATTATTTGCACATCCTAACACGATTTAATGCATGAAAATAGGTAGGAATTGCGAAAAATGACGACAAATCACGGGTGCGGACATCAGCGAACATTGTGGCCGCGGAACACGCACCCACGTCGGCCACGATGTTTGCGGACGTCCATCAAATTGGTTTGTTATTATTTTTTACGGTTTTAACTATTTTTAAGCTGGATTCTCATAGCCAAGATGGAATAGACAATTTGTAAACTAAATCAAATGTTTGGAACAATTAACCCTCAGACGCCTAACATTTTGGGTCAACGCAAAGACCTATTATTAGTGGTGTCAATTGACATGTTTTATATACTCCGAGTTGAAGCGCTTTAGTGCTGTTACCATGGTCACCATGGTTTTACTAACTGACGCTAGGTGTCACCGATTGTAAAAATCAAGACACTCGGTCAAAATGTGATCATTTGAACAGCATGCAAGGTGTTTAATCATTTAATTATAATAATTTTGTATATTAACTTAATTTTAATTCCAATTAGTGCAATTAATTGCAATTGATATGAAATGTGAACTGAAAATGTGCCGACTGCTTTGTTTATTCTCTACTTTGCATATAGGTGGCGTTGTATTTTAAAAGCGCTCTCACTAAAGAGAAAAAATGCAGTGAAAACAGCAAACGTTTTAAGCTGAGATTTAAAGGGGCTCATATTTTCTCTTTACAATAACTTTTTTTTAAAAGTCTGAAAATTACCAAATAAATTGAGTGTATATAAAACCACTTTTTGAACAGCTCCAGAAAATTTCAAATTTTTTAAAAAATATTTTGAAAAAGATTTGTATTCAGAACTATTGCCTGTGTCAATTGTCCCATAGGATAGGCTTCTGAGGGTTAAAATCAGCTCAAAAAACTACCTATCCTAACATTAACTTGATTTTCATTATTGTCGTGTGTTTGTTTGTGGCGCAAATGCCAAGACGACAAACTCTTAATTAAATTCCGAAATAATTAAAAATACGAGAAATGTTTATTTATTTTTAATTATTGCGACTCGTAATTTTACGTGATACGCTCAAACCGACTACTTTAATTTTTTTTTTTTGGTTTATCATGATTGGTACCCCAAGTTTTAACTTTTAAGTGATTGAAAGAATTTTCTTATCGGGGTATAATAAGTGGATTCTTTGCCAATAATGCTAAATTAGGTTCAAAGACTTTATCACGGACTGGGAGCAGCAGTTAATTGAAATGTTGTAAAAATTAATTGACCATTTAATTTTTAATTTTTTTGAGGAGGTGGAAAAGAGAATTTGTAGTTTGTATAAATAATTTTACTCTTCAAAAAAAAAAAAAAAAAAATTTGTGAAGTTTATTTAAATTTTGGAAGCTTTTTGGGTATTTATGAGATAATTAATTATTCAAATTCAATTTTAAATTTAAAGTGGTTACATAAATTCGCAAAAAAAAAAAAAAAAAAATTAGTTATTCATATTACTTGTATTATAAAATTTACCAGAAACAAAAACCCGAATACAAATATAAATTTTAAAAATTAATGATGTAAGAGATACCATCATTTAATTACCATTACAACAACCAAGGCTCAATTTCCAATAACAAAAAAAAAAAAATAAAAAAATAAAAAAAAAAAAAATAAATAAAAATGTTGCAATAATAATTTCTATAAAAATAATTATATTTCTAAGAGATTTCTCACATTAACAAACAACACGACCTTGTGCTTTTAACATTTTATTCATCCATGCAAAACGCAGGAAATTATCGATTCAAAAAACGAATTCAATTAAAAAAAAAAAAAAAAAAAAAAAACCGATAAAAATAATAAAAATAATTTAAAATAAAAAAAAAAACTAACAATAATTTACTTACCTACCAATACACCAACCATCGAAAAACTCGAAAAATAATAAATTTAAAAAAACAACAAAAAATGATATACTCCAAGTTGGACTTTCCTGCAGCACTGGCGCATCAAATTCACAACTCCCACAAGAACCGAGAGAGAATTAAGTTTATAGGCGCAAGCAGCAACTTAGGCCATACACGTCTTTAATCTGACTAGAACCCGGACGGAAAACCGTTGGTAGACGGTTGGCTTAGTCTGTTCTAGCTAGATCGAAAGAATGAATAGCCAGCTACACATTGCCGCTATATGACTCGCGCAAGAGGAAGTGATGCGAACCACACCTGACCCAGGGCGGGCCCTCGAGAGAATAGTGCCTGCGGCGAGCACACGTGAAAAGTGTACGGCCCAATGATCACTTCCTCCCACCTGGTCCGCTTGATAAATAGATGCAGTGTGTCCTCGCGACGCTCTGCACATGTGTTTTGTCCACATGTGTAATAAATTGGGTTTTTTGTAAATGGTGGGTCGAATGGGGTGATTTTATCAAATTTGGTTTCTATGGTGATGATGTGTGCTGTTTATAGTATTGTGGAGAGTGATGTGTTTTTTTATGCTTATAGTTGGGGAAAAAGGTGGTTTTTGGGTGGAATGTTTGATTGTGGGCTTGGTTAAGCATGGATTATGCAGAGAAGTTTTTATTTCTGCTCTGAAAATGATGAGATTCAGGCGAGACAGCTTTTAATTAGAAGAAGAATTTTTTGATGGAAAGTGGAATTATTTTTTTTTTAAATAATGTGAGGAAATAAATGGGAGGAAAATTGATGTTTTGGTCAGATTGGGTCGTGTTTTTGGAAGTGTTTTTGTCAAAAACTTAAAGTTGGTTTGGTCAAAAACTCAAAATTGGTTTGGTCACAAATCAAAATTGGTTTGGTCACAAACTCAAAATTGGTTTGGTCACAAACTCAAAATTGGTTTGGTCACAAACTTAAAATTGGTCTGGTCAAAAACTCAAAATTGGTTTGGTTAGAATGGGCTATGTTTTGGTCAAAATTGGTCGAGTTTTTGTCAAAAACTCAAAATTGATCTTGTTTTGGTCAAAATTGGTCTTGTTTTGGTCAAAATTGGTCTTGTTTTGGTCAAAATTGGTCTTGTTTTGGTCAAAATTGGTCTTGTTTTGGTCAAAATTGGTCTTGTTTTGGTAAAATTGCTCATGTTTTGGTCAAAATTTGTTATTTTTATGTTAATTTTCTTAAATTTGGTCATGCTTTTTGATAAAAACCCTGCCAATAACAATAAGAAAAACATTTCTCAACGTGATTTTTTTTGTAATGAATTAAACTAGAGCGCTCCACATGTTAGCTCACCTTTATAGAATCTCATCTCATCAGATCAAAAACTTTCATTTTTTCTCCATTTACAAAATAAAATATTTAAAAATCAAACACTCAAACACTTAAAAAAAAACAAAAAAAAAATTTACCTTCATTCATCAATAATAAAATAATAAATAAATAAATAAATAAAATGCTTCTCAATAATCTATTATTTATTTATTTATTTATTTATTTATTTATTTATTTCCATAAATCCTAAATGATTAATTGCAATAATAAAACACAAAATACAACGTTGCTCAATTTCTATTGAATTTGTTTTCTCTCCATTTCCGTTTCCAAACTGATGCGTATCTCTCGTTTTGCAATACTCAACGTCCTCTTTTTCCACTCGACCAACTCTCGATTTCATCTCTTCTTGCGCTCATCTCCAATCATATCTATTTTAATAGTGCACTCTATAAGCTTTCGAATTGCACAATTGAAAGGAAAAAACGTCATTTTTAATTACCGCATTCGAAATAAATAATTTTATTATTTTATAATTATTTTTTTTTTTTATAATGGTGTTAAAGGGTCAATTTCTTAATTATTTTTCCATAATAATAGGTTTAAAAGTCGACATGTCCTTATTGTCCAGTTTCAAGGTGAAATTAAAATTAGATCGAAACTAGATATTTTCGAGACCGTGAACGATCTTAAAACTTGGTTTAACCCCTTTCGTTTTAGTGATAAAATTAAGGAAAAACGGAGTTTTCTTCAGAGTGACGGAGTTTGAATTTATGATGCCGCACGCAGTCGACCTTGGGCGGCATTGAAAACACAAACACCGTCGCACCAACAAAAAACACAAAAATCGATCAAATCCTTTTTTAATTTTTGTGATATGTTACTAAAAATGACCAAATTTTTTAAATTTTTTTTTTTTTTTTTTATTTTCAGAAGTGACAATCTCCTTTAAACGTGGTTTACCAGTCATTACGGTTCCACTGCCGTCCCGTAGAGAAAAATGTCGCTTCACATTGAGGCCCGTAAGTCACACGGTAGGAGATTTCTTAAAAGAAGTACGTAACGAGGATAAAGGAATCGATAGGATAGGATTACACACAACGGGTAAATGAACAATCTTTTCTTTATATAATTATGTTTATAATGAATTAATTGACGTATCGCATGACAGATGGCGTGCGAATAGCTTCCTCGTCGAGTATCGAGTCGTTGGTGCAGGACGACTTCCAACTTGTTGTCAACGACGTGGTTTACCACGTGACTCCACCCACGATGGGTAAGCGGACATATTGAGGGATATAAATAAAAATTTGATTTGCAAGTAAATTTATGTTAATTTATGTTAATTTTTTACTCAGACAGGTTGACGCATGAAGAACTCGAGCGATTATCGGACGTGAGGAAGTTGGTTTATGCTCTGTTCGAAGCCTTACATGTGGACGAGCATCAGTTGGGAAAAGAGAGGGAGTTGCACTCTCAACTCGAAGCGCTCAAAGTCGAGTTGGAGCCGTTGGAAAAGGTAATGGGTGTGGATTTCTCTGGATCAAGCCAGTTTTACGCGAAAATTCAGTCTATTTTTCCTATATTCACTCAAGATTTTAGTATGTTTTATAGAATTTCAGTGAAATTTTTTTACTGAAATTTGGTGCAAGTTTTTGGCTTAGTACAAAACATGGCGCCCCATGGGTCGTATGAATAAAGTGAAGTTTATGCTTTTACTTCATAATTTTGAAGCAAATACTTTCATTCTTAAGAATACAATTTTAAGTAAATGCTTTGACTTTGAAGCAAAATACTATTTACTTCGTGCTAAAGTCTATTTACCTATAAGTTTGGAGTAACTCGGATTGGTCGTGGCAATTAACTGTTAAATGGTGTTGCGCGTAACAAAGTAGTTCTAAACCGGTCAAGACCGGTCGTCAAAGGTTTGACCGGGCCATCTATTTATCCAAGATGGCAGTTTCACGTAGTTCGACCGGGCCATCTATTTATTCAAGATGACGGTTTTGCGTGGTTCGACCGGGCCATGATTAAAACTAATCATGGACCAGGCCATTATTTCTTCAAGATGGCGGTTTCGCGCGGTTTATTTAAAAATGACCTTTACTTTCATTGGTTACTGACAGACATGTGACTTAGGGTGTGAATACTTTCCTGCGATCAGTCTACTGACAAATCCGAGTTACTCCAATCTTATAGGTAAATAGATTTTAGTAGTTTTTACTTTAAGTAAAAGCATTTACTTTTTTCACTTAAAATTGATATGAATAAACAGAAGGAAATGGTCTTATTTTTAGCAAATGCTTCAAAAATTTGAAGTCAGCTCCGGAGTATACCTCAGTCCCATGGCCCTGCTATTTAATTCAGTTTTCAAAGCCAAAAAGCACTAGATATCACTTACTGAAACTTGAGATGAGGACTACCGTGAATTATATAGGTTTAATAGTGAAAATGTGGAATGGATTAAAAATTATTTTCTCAGTGATTTTTTGGAAATTATGAAGTAAAAGCATAAACTTCACTTTATTTATACGATGCAATAAAGCAGGAAAATTAACAATAGAAATGTAGGTTAGGATGAAGCAAAACCTTCACTGAAAAGAGCTTTTGCTACTGAGTGGAAGCAAATGTTTATTCATATGAAATTGAGCATTTGCTATTACTAGTTGTTTCTACTTCAAGCAAATGGTTTTACTTTTACTTTTTGCTTCAAGTAAATACTACAATTTTATTCATACGACCCCATGTGATCCATGGAGTGCTCCAATTTCAATCTCCAGTCCACTTTACTTAGTAAGGTGAGGTCAGCCCGCCGCAGGCGTTAGGCTAGGACATAGAAAACCTGAACTGCAAATTGAAATTGGAGCACTCCATGGATCACATGGGACTCCATGGATCACATGGGACTCCATGGATCACATGGGACTCCATGGATCACATGGGACTCCATGGATCACATGGGACTCCAAGGATCACATGGGACTCCATGGAGCACATGGGACTCCATGGATCACATGGGACTCCATGTTTTGAACCAAGCCTAAGTTTTTAGTGAATTTTTCTAGATTTTCACTCATTTTCCAAGTTTTCAATGAATTTTTTATTTTTCCAAGTTTTCAATGAATTTTTTATTTTTCCAAGTTTTCAATGAATTTTTTATTTTTCCAAGTTTTCAATGAATTTTTTATTTTTCCAAGTTTTCACTGAATTTTTTTAAATTTTTACTTAATAGAGACTTTGCGATTTCTCGTAAGAAAAATTACGAAATTAAAAAAAAACGAAATATTTTTAATTATTTCTTTTTTTTTAATTTCGTAATTAGAATTTCGTACTACAGGTTGCGATAAAAATTGACTATTCCTAAAATACGAAAAATTTAAGAAAAATGAAAAACAATCAAAATGGCGAGAGAACAAATCAAAAATCATTTTAAAACCGTAAAATACTAAGAAAAAAGATGCTACTGTTTGTCAGATGGTAAAAGAACGAATAGATGGGGTCAACATCATCATCGCTTCGTTTGTTCAACGTACCGACTACCCCACCGGCAATCGGTACGGTGATCGAACAAAGCGAACGAACGAACTCGACTAAAATGATTAAAAATTCTAACAAATTTATTAAAACACATACATTTTTTATACGAAGACCCAGGAACCGATGAGAAGGAACTTCTCATCGGTTTTAATCATCAAAAACGATCCGTTAACTTGGGCTGTTAGATCCGAGGTTAGATCGAGTCAAAATGGCGGAACAGAACAAACGAAGCAGGCGGAAAGGCGCATGCGCAATACATTTTTATTTACGAAAAAATATCACGAAATGTATCACGAAATATTTATTTTATTTCGTTACGAAATTCAAAAGACGAAAAAATCAAAACGAAATCACATTAATATTTTGTTTTTTTTTAATGATTTCGTATTTTAAATTTTTCGGACGAAAAATCGCAAAGTTTTTAATTTTTTCAAATTTTTACTCAATTTTTTCAAGTTTTTACTTAATTTTTTTAAATTTTTACTCAATTTTTTTAAATTTTTACTCAATTTTTTCAAATTTTTACTCAATTTTTTCAAATTTTTACTCAATTTTTTCAAATTTTTACTCAATTTTGTCAAATTTTTACTCAATTTTTTCAAATTTTTACTCAATTTTTTCAAATTTTAAGAGAATTTTTCCAAATTTCACCCAAATTATAATGACTTTTACTAATGTTTGAAGATTGCTCTATAAGTCTCACATTTCTAAAGCGAACGTAATTCTAACACAATTTGTATCACCTTGGTCAATAACTGCGGCATTGTACCAGTAAGTAGTTTTTTTTATTCCCAATATGATATTACGACGCTACACAATAGCCAAACTTGTTTGTTTGCATCTAAATTACCTCATGGAATATTGGAATACTGAATGAACAATACTTGTTTGTTTGTTTTTCACACTTTTGTGGACTTTACTATTTTTTAATTCATGATTGTTTCTTTTTTCTTTTTTCTTTTTTCTTTTTTTATAGAAAAAACTGGAGTTGGCTGAACAGGCCAATCGCCGAACTAATCTATTATCGTGGCTCGGACTCGGATTAATGGCCAGTCAGTTTGGAGTATTAGCCAGACTCACGTGGTGGGAATATTCATGGGATATCATGGAACCTGTCACGTATTTTGTCACCTACGGAACAACAATGGCCGCCTTTGCTTATTACGTTCTAACTAAACAGGTAAAAAGCTGAAAATTCAATTTTTTAACCCAAAGAAAATTAATTTTCCAAGAAAAAGTTCAATTTTCTATGAAAAAATTCAATTTTCTATGAAAAATTCAATTTTCTATGAAAAATTCAATTTTCTATGAAAAATTCAATTTTCTATGAAAAATTCAATTTTCTATGAAAAATTCAATTTTCTATGAAAAATTCAATTTTCTATGAAAAATTCAATTTTCTATGAAAAATTCAATTTTCTATGAAAAATTCAATTTTCTATGAAAAAATTCAATTTTCTATGAAAAAATTCAATTTTCTATGAAAAAATTCAATTTTCTATGAAAAAATTCAATTTTCTATGAAAAAATTCAATTTTCTATGAAAAAATTCAATTTTCTATGAAAAAATTCAATTTTCTATGAAAAAATTCAATTTTCTATGAAAAAATTCAATTTTCTATGAAAAAAATTCAATTTTCTATGAAAAAATTGGAATTTTCAATGAAAAATTGGAATTTTCAATGAAAAATTGGAATTTTCAATGAAAAATTGGAATTTTCAATGAAAAATTGGAATTTTCAATGAAAAATTGGAATTTTCAATGAAAAATTGGAATTTTCAATGAAAAATTGGAATTTTCAATGAAAAAATTGGAATTTTCAATGAAAAAATTGGAATTTTCAATGAAAAAATTGGAATTTTCAATGAAAAAATTGGAATTTTCAATGAAAAAATTGGAATTTTCAATGAAAAAGCTAATAAATGCAATTTTTCATGAAAAAAATTCAATTTTCAATATAAAAAATTACTTAAAATCACTTAAAATTTCTTTTTTCATCTAGGAATACATTTTGACCGACGTCAAAGACCGCGAATATCTCATTTCGTTTCATAAACGAGCCAAAAAGATCGGTTTGGACGTCCATCGCTACAACGAGCTCAAAGACGCCATAGCCAAGGTCGAACGCGATCTTTCCCGTCTTCGAGATCCCCTTTTTCTGCATTTGCCTCAACTCTCAGGGACGAAGAACGAACCGAGCGACGAACCCACAAACAAATTAACAAGCAAACCGGCATCGTAATGATCGGATGATCCCACTCGCACTCTTATCATTTATCTTTTCAAGGGTTATCGATAATCAGGGGCTCTCTAGTGAGAATATCTCGCAGTTTTCAAGTCTTTAAACGACCTTTTTCAATTTCTTAACGACATTTTTTATAAAATCATTTCCTAGACTTGTTGGGCACGTGGAAAAATGGTCAAAGAAATGCCCCCTCAGCGTCCAAGCTTCTTCCAAAGCGAATTTCACTTGTCCTTTAAATTAATTTCACTTAAAAAAAAAAAATGGCGGTTTTTGATAAATCTCACGAAAAAAAAAAGAAAAAAAATGCATTTTTCTGAGCTTTATTCAAATATTAACAGCAAAAATCAATGCAAAACCGCATTAAATGTTAAATAAATGCTAAAATATCAATTTTAGTGCCTTGAAAAATATTTGTTTTTTTCGTTTTATGTAGTTATGCCCTCCCGCTGCTTCCGGAAAATGATTTTACGAGGTAATATCCGCTTTTTTCTAATCAAAATCAGGTTCAAATCAAATTATCTAATTCCATCTACTTGTAAAAAAATAACAAAATATTTGACTATTTCTAATCCAATTTGATCTTTCTCACACAATTTAATCTTTTTTCCTTTTTTTTTTCTTTTTTTCCCATGTTTCATCATGTTTCCGCTTCTTTACCCGAAAAATTGATGAAAGAAAATGGCGGTCTAACGGAAATTGTTATTGAAATAATAATAATTTATATAAAAATCATGTTCGATTAAATCAGTTGATTCTAGGCAGCTACTTTTACAAACACTGCATTTCAACTAGTTACAATCTTTAAAAAAA
>JH431609.1:0-19209 GCA_000239455.1 Strigamia maritima | reverse complement strand
TATATATATATATATNTCTATNTNTNTNTTTTTTTTTTTTTTTTTTTTTTTTTTGTACAGTATAGTCACATACAGTATTACCCCGGAAACATGACGGTAAAAGGCGAGTTCGACCGGCGATACCGGATAAAACAGGTCAAATAATAGATAAAATAAATTCCTACGAAAAGAGGTATCATAAAAATGTCGGAATTTCCATACCCTCAACTTCTTCGTAAGATTTAACCAAATCAATCAAAAAAGTCAAAATTTATTAATTACAATCGTATTACCCCGCAATGTCCGAATGTCGGATATTAAAGTGAGTTCGAGCGGATCTGAGTCGCTGCTCAAGTCTTACTTTTTCCGGAATGGCGGAAAAAGTGAAAATTCTTTGTTCACTGTCGGAAAATTTGGAATATCCAACACCCAGCTCGACCTCACTTCTTTGTCAGACACTATTGGCCATTGCGGGGTAAATATTGCACTAAATAAATAAATAAATAAATAAATAATAGAGTCTTTGCGATTTTTCATACGAAAAAATAAAATAAGAAAACATTAAAAAAAATAAAAAAAATAAAAAACGAAATATTAATGTGATTTCGTTTATAATTTTTTCGTCTTTTGAATTTTGTAACGAAATAAAATAAATATTTCTACTTTTTTTTTTTTTTTTTTTTTTTTTTTAATTTCGTAATTTTTCTTACGAGAAATCACAAAGTCTCTATTTAGAATCTAAATTTAGACATTGATATAAAAAAGATATTGTCAAAAAACTCGAAACTAAAAAATTTTATAAGGGCCTCGAAATTTCCGACATCCCAGGAAAAATATACCAAACAGTCGATTTTTGAAATCTGGTCGAACTCGCTTTATCCGGGGTAATACGGTAACAAAAATGTACTTATTATTGTTTGCGAATCGTGTTCTGGTAAAAAATCGTAGTTACTAGTACTTAATTATTATTATTATTATTATTATTATTATTATATTTACAATTATTATTTTTTGAAATTTGTCACATTTTTGTATTGTTAATTGTGCAATTTATTATTTTTTTTTGGTCTTGGAAAGAAAAAAAAAAAAAGAAAAAAAAAAACCCCCCAATCAACGCACAATTGCACAATTTCAAATATTGTTGATTTTAAATTGAAAAAAATATTGAAAATATTGTTATTGGATAACGGGGTACTTAAGTCACGGTTACGACTGGAGGCAAGAAGACAAAAGAAAATGTATTTAATCTATATTTATTGACAAATTATTATATTATAGCCTTAGCTTCTTACGTTGTTGACGCAAAATAATAAAAAAATAAAATTATAAAAAAAATTATAAAAAAATTTACAAAAAAAAAGGGAGAATAAAAAAAAAAATCAATAAATTAATTAACTATTTTTATTTTTTATTATTGTAAAGGAACGCATTTGAGTCCGAAGTCGATCTGTCCGAGAACAGACATGGAATTCGAGTCGGAATCGAGTTTGACGGATAGTAAGTCTTGATGGAATCCGGCGTTTGTCGCGTTTTGTACGTTGTAAGTGATTTTTCCGACTCTGAACGAGACGTAGCCGGATTTATGGATCCGGAATTTACCTATATGGCCTTCGGGACACTCGGACCAATCGAAACCGACCGGAATACTTGGATTTTCCTGGAAAGAAAGGGGTATTTGGGTGAAAATTGTGAAATTTTTTTTTTTTTTTTTTTTTAATTACTGCGGGATTTGAGGTTTCCGGTTCTTCTAATAGACAGGAAGTCGGTAGAATGTCAGGCAATTGTAAGCAAAATAGATTTTTTTCGTCTGAAATAATGAAAAATCGTTAGAAACTCGATATAAACGTGAAATTATCCGTTTTACTCGTGGATAAAAGCAAATTGGCAACGGGAACGTCATCATTCGAGATTTCATCTTCCATTTCTTGTTTAATTTGCATTTTTCCAAGTTTTAATTCGATTTGCTCTTCTGGTTCTTTCTTAAGGTCGTGCAAAGCTGTTGAAAACACACAAAATGGATCAAAATTAATTGAAAATGGTTAAAATCGATTAAAATTCATTGAAAAATGTTAGAAATCGATCAAAATCCATTGAAAATGGTTAAAAATCGATTAAAATTCATTGAATATGGTTAAAAATCGATTAAAATTAATTGAAAATGGTTAAAAATCGATTAAAATGCATTGAAAATTGTTAGAAATAGATCAAAATCCATTGAAAATGGTTAAAAATCGATCAAAATCAATTGAAAACTGACAAAAATCGATCAAAATCAATTGAAAACTGACAAAAATCGATCAAAATAGATTGAAAATCGATCAAAATGCATTGAAGATCAATTAAAAATCGACAAACTTTACCAATCTTAATCAATTTATCAGCTGGCGGTTCTTCTCCATCCGACATAATCTCCTGTTTAACAGTTACTTTACACTTCTTCTCCACCTTTAACTCTTCTTTAACTTTCCTCAAATTAACAGGCTTCGTCTCATGCGAAAAATCGAAACCATCATCAATAAACTACAAAAAAAAAACACCAAAAATCAACAAAAACTCAAAAACCAGAAACTTTTCCTTTTCCCACATCATCCCGTAATAAATCCTCCAAATATTCCTCCTCCTCTTCTTTACTCATTAGATTTTGTGTATAACTAAGATCCAATTTAGCTCTCGGAACATAACTAGAACTACGTTCCTTTTGAGCCGCCGCTCGCATTCGACCTAAAAAATTCAAATAAATTGACAAAATCCTCAATTTTCATCGAACAAAACCACAACCTGCCCTGAATTCATCACTTATTCCTTGAGCAAAAATTCCTCCCTCCATTTGAACATATTCCCGTTTTCCCCGGCCCCGTCCACGACCCCTTCCGCGCCCCCTGCCCCGTTCTTGCGCAACATTTGGTTTGATTTCGGATTTTACGGCGACTTCCGCACCAGGCCTGAAAAATACAAATATTTTAACAAACTGATACGATTCCACATGGTTAATTCATACTCTTGTTTGACCGTTAATCTTTTTGTATTCAGATTCGGTGTAAAAACACGTTTGGGTCCTTTGAAGGCACCGAGCGTCAAATCACGTGGCGATCGTAATGACGCGAGTCTAAAAAGTAAAAAATATAAAATTATTTGTAGTTTAAAGTATTCTATTGGAATTTATGTTTAGTTTTTTTAATGTTTTACCGTTTAATCGAGTTATAACCACCTGCATTGGAACTAGATGAGCGCTGGCCATTGCCTGATGCCATTTTGCATTTTCTATGACATCTAGTGGCGGACGTTTGAGACATATGTTGCAATAGGCGTTAATAATGCATCACCTTTCATTTTTGCTATATTAGCTGGATTGGCATATTTATTGGGTTCAATAAAGCAAAAGTCATTTTTAAAAAACAGCTTAAATAAAGATATTTATTTGGTAAATTAATAAAATTATGTTTTTTTAAAGGATTTTGTTGAAGCCTCCTGGTGCGTTAATAGGCGTTAATAATGCATCATCTTTTATTAACTATATTCGCTGGATTGGCTTGTTTATTGGTTTTAATAAAACAGAAGTAATTTAAAAAAAAAAAAGATTAAATTAAGATATTTATTTGGTAAATTAAAAAAATTATGTTTTTTTTAAAGGATTTTGATGATCTATTATGACCTCCTGGTGCGAGTAAAGATGGCTGTCGAGTGTGGTATAGAAGCGACAGTTACACAAGGATTGGAAGAATTAGCCAAACAAGAATGTGAGGAAACATTAAAAGTTGTTACTCGTAGTAGGCCGGGTAGAGTTACCTTTCATATACGACTAGACGAGTTAATATCAGTAAGTATTAAAATTAAAAAAAAAATTATTTTCACATTAATTTTTTCTTTTTTTAAAAAAAATCTAGGTTTACAAATTACGAAGCATCGAGAAATTCGGTGTCATCATAGGAACTAAATATATTCAATTTACAGACGATCAAGTAATGTACGCACCTTAAAAACAACATTTTTCTCAAATTAAATGATTTTTTCATCATTTCAGAACGAAAACCTGAATGAACTTAAACGATTTATTCATTATTTAGACTGGGAAAACGGAATCTCCGTTTGGAAACACATAAAAACAAATCCAACACTTGGAAATATTAAATTTCGTGTGTCCTGCAATCGACACGGCGCTCACAACTTCGATTCAGTGATCGCAGCGAGCGCTGTTGGTAGCGAAGTGAATGAAAAATTCAAATGGACGGTTGACTTAGAAGACTACGACTTGGAACTTTTATTAAATATCCACGGGAACGACGTGGGATTTGCCATTTCGTTGACCAAAAGTTCCCTCTACAGACGAAATATTACACATTTCGGACACACAACTCTGAAATCGACAATCGCGCATTCAATGCTCAGATTAAGCGCCATTAAAGATCACGAAATAGTGTGCGATCCGATGTGCGGCACTGGTTCAATTCCTATTGAGGTTTAGAAATCGATTTTAAATTAAAATTACCAAACCAAATTTTTCTTTTATTAATTTTTTTTTATTTTATTTCAGGGGAAAATTTGTTGGCCAACGGCGCACGTGTTGTGCGGAGATTTTTATGCTAAAGATGTTGAAAAAACCAAAATGAACGTTAAAGCTTTAAAAACGTGATAAAATCGTGCCTTTCATTAGGAAATTCAATTAATTCAATATTTATTATTGTTTTAGATCACTAGATATTGAATTACTGCAGTGGGATGCGACTAGACTCCCTCTAGCGAACGAACAACTTAATGCCATTATTACTGACTTGGTAATTTACTAATTTTTTATTAAGAGAAAAATAATT
This sequence comes from Strigamia maritima, assembly GCA_000239455.1. Taxonomy (NCBI): domain Eukaryota; kingdom Metazoa; phylum Arthropoda; class Chilopoda; order Geophilomorpha; family Linotaeniidae; genus Strigamia; species Strigamia maritima. The sequence continues at coordinate 14,422 of JH431609.1, read as the reverse complement.
TTTTTTAAATATTTTTTAAATTTTTTTTTAATTGTTTTATTCAGCCATTCGGTAAAAGGTACACGAACCAACAGGTTAAAGGGTTTACGACATCACAGTTTTTATTGGTCCATTGGATCAAGTATTGTTAAAAATTAAATTAAAATGGTGATTTTTGCGTTAAAATGGAGATTTTTGCGTTAGAATGGAGATTTTTACGTTAAAATGGAGATTTTTGCGTTAGAATGGAGATTTTTACGTTAAAATGGAGATTTTTACGTTAAAATGGAGATTTTTACGTTAAAATGGAGATTTTTACGTTAAAATGGAGATTTTTACGTTAAAATGGAGATTTTTACGTTAAAATGGAGATTTTTACGTTAAAATGGAGATTTTTACGTTAAAATGGAGATTTTTACGTTAAAATGGAGATTTTTACGTTAGAATGGAAATTTCTTATCCTTAAATAATTTTTCAGAGATTTTTTGAAAAATATTTTCCGGTTAAAACCCAATGTCGAAGTTGTGAAAACAAGCAGACGACAATATGAAAAAGTCACAGATAAAAGAGAGACCAAATCGAGAATTCGCGCGATCGTTACCAGTTGTGATGTAAATCATATGTATTTAACATGTAGAATACCAACTGTGACATCAGAAACAGCAGTGGCCAACAATGTCCCTCACCAAGCTCAAATAAGCTGTTCGAGATACAAAATAATTTTTTTAAACGTCTACCGAAACCTTTAAAAAATAAATAAAAATCATTTCGTCCACTTTAAGAGCTGGTGAACATTATTCAGCTTCAAAATATCTGATGTCGTAAACTCTTTAAAATAAAAATATGAGTTTTGTTGATTAGTTCTCTTTGATTTTAGAATGGGCAGTAGAAAAGACAACAGTTTTCTTTATCCGAAGGTGTTTTCCGAGTTTGCTCGAGTTTTGAATCCGGAAAATGGCCGCGCAGTCATTTTAACTGCCGATACTTCAAATTTTCATAAAGTAATTAATCATTTCTCATTTATTGTTTTATAGTTTAAAAATTTATTTTTTACAGGCTCTAGATTCAACAAATTTTTTTTTTAATCTTCATAAGAAATTTAATATTATGATAGGAGGAATGAATGCGAGTATTTTTCTTGTCCTTCGAAAATGTATTCGATTTAAATGATACATGTACAAATAGATCAATACGTGTGTTATGGAAATGACTATGGACGACCAATGCCATTGGTCGTCCATCAGCCGGCATTCGGACGAAATGATGTAAAATCGTTAAGAGCTCGATATAATTGTCAAATTATCCGTTTTACTCGTTGATAAAAGCAAATTCGCAATGGGAAAGTCATTATTCGACATTTCATCTTCAATTTCCTGTTTAAGTGTCATTTTTCCAGGTTTTAATTCGTTTTGCGCTTCCGGTTCCTTCGTAAGGTCGGGCATAGCTGTCAAAACACACAAAATCGATCAAAATCTAATGAAAATTGATAAAACTTGATCATAATTCATTGAAAATTGATAAAAATCGATCAAAATCCATTGCAAATAATAAAAATCGATTGAAAACAAAAAATTCAATTGAAAATCCATTGAAAAATTATAAAAATCGATTGAAAAAAATAATAAAAATCGATTGAAAATCCATTGAAAAATAATAAAAATCGATTGAAAATTGATCAAAATTCACTGAAAATTGAATCGATCAAAATTCACTGAAAATTGAATCCATCAAAATTCATTGAAAATTAAATCGATCAAAATTCATTGAAAATCGACCAAACGTAACATTGCGGTTATATAGTATAAGGAATATAAGGAGGCGTGAAAGGAATTCAAAATTTTATCTCGAGTCCAACTTGTTTTCAGTTGCTGGAGTTAAGAGGCATTTCAGGCGGAAAGGTAATAGTCATTAAAGCTAATAATTAATGAATAAAGTCTGGATAAATTTTATTTTTTCTTGAATTTTTGTGCATATTTTGCCAAATTTTGCCAAAAATGCATAAATGCATATTGTCAATGCATAAATGTATTTTTTTCGCCTGAAACGTACTTGTACGCATTTATTTTATCAGATTTGATACACTTGTAATGGCAAATTTGGATAAAGTTTGATAATTCTACAAATTTCATCAAATTATCAATTTTGTGATTAAAATTCACCAATGTTATGATGAAATGAAACAAAATTAAAAACAAATTGCATAAAATTTTACTAAATTCAAAATTTTTGATATTAGAGACTTTGCGATTTCTCATACAAAAAATTACGAAATTAAAAAACGAATTATTTTTAAATTTTTTTTTTTAAATTTTGTAATTGAATTTTATTTAACAGGTTGCGATTTGCCACGAAATGTATTACTAGTATATACGACATTTAATCAGCGGCAGCAATTTCTAGCATAATCAAGCACCTTATCACGAATTAAGCCTAAGAATTTGGCTCGCGGTTTGTACAAGGTGTTTGACCGATTAATAAACAAACCTGATACAATCAAATGGCCACAAATTTGCCAAAATTGCAGCTGAAGCGGAGGGAAATTGACGAACATTGTTGCTATTATATTCAGTGCGCGTGCGCAAATTAAGTCGTATTTACGAAATACTATACGAAATCTTTTTTGTATTTCGTTACGAAATTAATAAAACAAAAAATTAAAACGAAATCATATTAAAATTTCGTTTTTTTTATAATTTCATATTTTAATTTTTTCGTACGAAAAATTGCAAAGTCTCTATTATTTCATCAAATACAAACATTTTTGAATACAATTTCACTGAATTCAAAAATTTTTAGATTTATTTTTTATTGCATAAATTAGAATTTATGGTGCATATTTTATACAAATGAAAAGAATTTTATTTTGCATAAACATCTGAAGTTTATTAATGACTAAAATGACCAAAACTTGTTATTTTCCAGTTGACGCGAAATTTTGAATTTAACTTTACATTTTAGCTATATTTTTACTTCATGTGTTGATGTAATTGGCGCTTGTCACACGATTTATAGTTTTCAAGTGTTATTTGAATTTACGGCATTATGCGTTCAAATTATTCAATTATTTCTTTTGCAGCTAAAAAATACGCACAAACTCCCATTGACCTGTCATCTGAGTGCAACTACAGCAAATGTTCAACCAAAAATTAATCTTACAGATGAACTATGAATGCATTCAATCATCGTAGAAAACAGGTAACTAAATTGTCATATCTTATTAAAAGGAAGTTTTTAATTCAAAATAAGTTATGCTAGATACATAATTTTATAGTGATAAAAACAAAAGTATGGTATCATCCTATTCGACATTCCGATGGGTTGTTACAGCAATATGCTTTTACTCCATACCAACATTTAGCGCCATCACCCTTGATATCGCTTCTACAAAGATAAAAACCAGCTGGACAGGCTCCTTTGCACACCGGTGACGTCCCATCCCAATAACAACGGCTTTCAGTCATCGCAATGACTATTATAAAAATAACAACAAACAGACAGTATTGCTTCATCCTGAATACAGAAACGGAAATGTGAATTAAGAGACTTAAAATTTATAGAATCACTTTTTTACTCACCCTTTGGTTGACTGTGTAGTTGTATGCAAGAAAGTTATGCCAGCAACTTGTCCAGCGTGTGAATTCTGGTTAAAATTCTCTCATCTTTTATTGCGAATAGATTAGAGGAACAACTGGTGGACAACCAATCAGAAGACATAACTACACACGCACTATCATGCCTCAAAGACTAAAATTAGAACGAAAATTTGTATAATCGTAGCAATTATTACTCAATTTCATGAATTTATGAAATGTTAAAATTTTGAGTCGGTAAAAATAGAAATTTCTTAAAAGCTGTAATGTCAAATGGTTTTAAGAGGTTTTATAGGAATGATAGAGCTATATCATTTCGTGTACAATTTTTAAAGATTGATTAAGTAGTTACTGAGAAAAAAATTAAAAACCACCAAAATTTGGTTTTTGCAATTTCAACACTAGAGAGTTTGTGTGAGGTGTTTGGCTAATAAAAAAAAACTAAAATCTACACAAATAAAACAAGAAAGAAAGATCACAATAATATGCTAACAGGCACTTAAAGCAAACCACAGGTATAAAGACTCTTAAATATCACTATACAGACTAAGAGGCTTAGCTGGGAAAATACTTAGAACACAAGAAATATGTTTTTGAATTAATCATGTTGCAATCTGATTGGTCAGCTGGTGGACACAGGCTGATGTGACCACCAGTGACCCGCCCTCTTACGTCTGTATTCCAAACAAATATTCTACAATTATAAAAGTCACTTTAAACAGGTACTTAAAGTTTAGTTCTGTTAGTAAGATCGACTTGCGATTTTCTATTATTAATAATTTCACGTAGTCAAAATAAGTCAGGCTCATCAGACAAAAAAAAGTTACTTCTCTTACATATTTGACCACATTGGGGGTGACACTAGGCAAATTCGAAAGTCATTTAAACGAGTGTAACCACGTTTATACTCGTTTAAATTTAAATTTGCACATTGTGTCGTGACTCGGTTTTACTATTCTAATTTAATAGCAAACCTGACTCCTTGGTAACACAGTGAAATAAAACTGCACAGGTTAGGGTTAAAATTATAACACAAGGCTTTATTAAAGCTACAATGAAATATCGGGTGAATCCCAATTGATACTTAAGTACAAAGATGGCGGCGTTGGGTTCGTCGTCACAATGTGGATGACGGTTCGATGTGGATTCGAATCGGGCCTATTCCGTTGCTTGTTTAGTTGTCTAGGGTTTGTGGTGCGTCTGAACCTCCATTCAGCCGATACAGAAATACAGGATACCAGTCCTGCAACCGTTGATGCTTAATGGTGTCGTACGTTGGGGATGGGCCAACGTGCACGCCGAGTACCAATTCGGCGTTCTTCTATGGGTTGGTCAACAGGATATATTTGATCACTCGAATATGACTAAAAGGACCAACTTTAGTTCTGATCCGTTACAAGGTTGGTCGTGTGATGCGTTATTGCTAACGTGATGCAGAGGGGCCAACTCGTATCCTAACACGTGATTGCATGGAACAAAGGAAGTTCGTGCAAGTAGGCCTAACTTGTAGTTGACGGGAAGTTCTCGACTTTCTTTACAAGTGAGGTAATTTGTAGTTATAACTGGATAGTTCCCGTTCTAAAACTACGTGAGATCTTACACTGTAAAACATCGAGCATCTATCTTTGGTCAATCCGTGTAAAGTGGCCTGATCGTTAAGGAAACTGATGCGGTTGATGTTGTTCGGTACTGGTGTGGTTAAAATCTGCTTGTCAGAAGGACGGAGGATACTTTTATAACCTCCGCTTCGCGGGTTATGGGTGAAGACGCTCCTTCCACATTCCAGTGTGACGTGCGCTGACCAGGAGGACCAGCTGCGTGACTTCTTGACCTGGAGTGACCCGGGGCGGATAATTCCCGCCCGATTCCTTGGGTCACCACAATTGTTTATACGAATTGATTTATGTAAATGTTGTTTAACCATGATAAACGGAAACGACCCAATTTCGTTGTGCAAATGCACGTGCAACGAAAATTTACGTGAGTCTTATTGCCGCCATCTTGAATCCTCGCTTCAAATGTAAGTAGTAACAATGTGCATGATTCTCAGAATTGTTACTATCTAATGTTACTTTTGTTGAGAGCAGACAAGAATGATGTGCTTGCTAAGAAACATTACTCCATTGCTCAAATACAGCTTGTTTATTTATTACAACAGCCATGTTTGTGTGAATTATGTGTACATTCCAGTAAAGAAATAGCTGAATAATTTGAACTCATAATGCTCTAAATTAACAGATGCAAAACACTTGAAAACTATAAAACGTGTGGCAAGCGCCAATTACATCGACACACGAAGTAAAAGTAGCTAAAATGTAAATTCAAAATTTCTACTTTTTGTACTGTGGGCATACATAATTCAGACGTCCTATTGTCTCTCATTATCACAAAACGTTTCGCATGGAATAGTAAGAAATAAAAAAGCAAATTTTTTATGCATATTTTTGGTATTATTATCTTATATTCTTTAAGTAGGGTACAGTATAAGGGATAATATTTTTGTACTCATTGCGTGAATTGAGATTAGGAAGAAGCGAAAAGGTGGGAAGTTATACGTGTTATTTCTGGACCTGAAGGCGGCCTTCGATAAGGTGGATAGGAGCTTATTATTAGAGAAATTGCGGAAGATCGAAATTTAAGGTCAGATGTTGAACAATATTAGGAACATCTATAGGGAAACGAGAAATGAGATAATCACGCCAACAGGATTGACAGAATGTTTTTGGACAACAAAGGGTGTCCGACAGGGCTGCCCGCTTAGTCCCTGCCTATTCTGCATTTTTATCAATGACATCGAAGAAAGGTGGGAGCGATTGAACATTGGCGGCTCGGAAATGGGCCTAAGGAAGATTTTCTGTCTGAAATTTGCCGACGATATAGGCGTGATAGCGAAGACCATTGATGGGTTACAAGACATGATAAAAGAATTGGAAACTTATATCACAAGGAACAGGCTGGAAATAAATACACAAAAGTCGCAGATAATAGTTTTTCGCAGTGGGGGCCAACTTGGAAAACAAGAGAGTTGGACTTATCTTGGACAGAAGTTGATGGTGGTAAATCAGTATAAATGCTTGGGCTACATGTTTTCGCCTAAAAATTCCCCTGTCGACCAAGTCCAGCTCTGGGCATCTAAAGGACAAAGCGTTTTAAATACAGTTGGAGTCTGATCAAGCGTATGGGTATGGAGAGCATAAGGGAGAAGTTGAAAATTTATTCAGCCCTGGTGCAGTCGGTACTATTGTATGGGGTTGAGATCTGGGGCTTAATGGGAGAGATGTGGCAGAGAAGGTACACCGCAGATTTTTCAAAATGGCCTTGCAAGTGTGCTGTAGCTGCCCGGACTATATATGGCAGACCGAACTAGTGGCGCATGAGCTGAAGATTACAACAATGAGGCGTGTTTTCTAATGTGGTGGCAATTGAAAAAATGGAAGAACACCGGTGGTCGAGGGTTTGTCTGAGGGTTCTGATTTCTGAAGAAGTGCAGAAGAGTAGGTGGCGGAAAGACCTCGACCTGGCGCTGTCTAAGGCGGGTAATAGCACGAGACAACTGTGGAAGCGGAAGTCGGCGAACAATTGCCGACTATTTTGGAGGGAATCCTAGGATCACATATGGAACAGGGCATACCAAAGAAATGGGAGAAAATTGATGCCTCTTCTTTTAATCCATGATATCGGCATCTGAAGTCTGTTTATGGATGTGAAGATTACATCTTGGATGAGAAAAACCCGAGTGTACAATGTCGTTACTGGACGCGCTTACGTTGCGGTACTTTTGAGCAGGCGACTGGATGCCAATAGACCAGAGATACAGTAGACTGTGTAAAGGACAGGCCGAAACACTTTTGCATATTTTTAATTGTTGCAAAATGTCAGATTATAACTTGTTTACAGGTTGAAGTCGGGACAATGAAACGTGTGATGAGGCGCACCTTTGCCGTCTCCTTGCTGGACCAATAGTAGAATATATAAGGACATTTGAAGGATGAGAAGCATTGGACTATTGAGGAAAAGACTATCCTAGTGACTGGCTGATTTTCTTTATTGATTACATAGATATGTATATTGTATTTGTTTTTGTACCCCTTTCAAAGTGCTTTCAAAGTGCCCAAAGAAGCTTTATTTTTGATGGAATTTTAAGGGGCTAAAATTTGCCGACAAATTATTTCAATAAATATCAAAGCAAATACTTCAAATTTTTTTATTTAACCCTCAGACGCCTAACATTTTGGGTCAACGCAAAGACCTATTAGTGATGCCAATTGCTATGTTTTATATACTCTGGGTTGAAGCGCTTTAGTGCTGTTACCATGGTTTCACCAACTGACGCTAGGTGTCACCGATTGTAAAAATCAAGACACTCGGTCAAAATGTGATCATTTGAACAGCATGTAAGGTGTTTAATCATTTATTTATAATAATTGTGTATATTAACTTAATTTTAATTCCAATTAGCGCAATTAATTGCAATTGATATGTGCTGACATGTGCTTTGTTTATTCTCTACTTTGCATATAGTTGTATTTTTAAAGCGCTCTCGCTAAAGAGAAAAAATGCAGTGAAAACAGTAAACGTTTTAAGCTGAGGGTTAATGACTAAAATGACCAAAACTTCAGCTGATGCGAAATTTTGAATTTAAATTTACATTTTAGCTATATTTTTACATTATGTTTTGATGTAATTGGCGCTTGTCACACGTTTTATAGTTTTCAAGTGTTATTTTAATTTACGGCATTATGAGTTCAAATTATTCAGCTATTTCTTTTGCAGCTAAAAAATACGCACAAACTCCCATTGACCAGTCATCTGTGGACAACTACAGCAAATGTTCAACCAAAAATTAATCTTACAGATGAACTATAAATGCATTCAATCATCATCGAAAACAGGTAACTAAATTGTCATATCTTATTGGAAGGAAGTTTTTAATTCAAAATAAGTTATGTTACATACATAATTTTATAGTGATAAAAACAAAAGTATGGTATCATCATTTTATTTGTAACATTCCTTTCGGGAGCTGCAGCAATATGCTTTTTTTCCATGCCAACATTTAGCGCCATCACCCTTGACATCTAGTTTACAAGTTGACATACCCAGTTTACAGTTTCCACGGCACGCCGGTGACGTCCCATCCCAATAACAATGGCCTTCAGTCATCGCAATGACTATTATAAAAATAACAACAAACAGACAGTATTGCTTCATCCTGAATACAGAAACGGAAATGTGAATTAAGAGACTTAAAATTTATAGAATCACTTTTTTACTCACCCTTTGGTTGATTGTGTACTCGTCCAGCGTGTGAATTCTCGTTAAAATTCTCTCATCTTTTATTGCGAATAGATTAGAGGAACAACTGGTGGACGACCAATCAGAAGACATAACTACACGTGCACTATCATGCGTCAAAGACTAAAATTAGAACGAATATTTGTATAATCGTAGCAATTATTACTCAATTTCATAAATTTATGAAATGTTGAAATTTTGAGTCGGTAAAAATAGAAATTTCTTAAAAGCTGTAATGTCAAATGGTTTTAAGAGGATTTATAGGAATGATAGAGCTATATCATTTCGTGTACAATTTTTAAAGATTGATTAAGTAGTTACTGAGAAAAAAAATTAAAAACCACCAAAATTAGGTTTTTGCAATTTCAACACTAGAGTTTGTGTGAGGTGTTTGTCTAATAAAAAAAAACTAAAATCTACACAAATAAAACAAGAAAGAAAGATCACAATAATATTGTAACAGGCATTTATAACAAACCACAGGTATAAAGACTCTTAAATATCACTTATACAGACTAAGAGGCTTAGCTGGGAAAATACTTAGAACACAAGAAATATGTTTTTGAATTAATTATATTGCAATCTGATTGGTCAGCTGGTGGACCCAGGCTGATGTGACCACCAGTGACCCGCCCCCTTACGTCTGTATTCCAAACAAATATACTACAATTATAAAAGTCACTTTAAACAGGTACTTAAAGTTTAGTTCTGTTTGTAAGATCGACTTGCGATTTTCTATTATTAATAATTTCACGTAGTCAAAATAAGTCAGGCTCATCAGACAAAAAAAAGTTACTTCTCTTACATATTTGACCACATTGGGGGTGACACTAGGCAAGTTCGAAAGTCAATTAAACGAGTGTAACCATGTTTATACTCGTTTAAATTTAAATTTGTACATTGTGTCTGTAGGAGTGGAAGATTTTATTATCGCATGTTGTCGCCATCTGGTGGAGCAATGGCTCACCAACACTTTTGTATCTCATCCTGTAATTAAATATTAGTCGTATCCTGTTCAACCGTAACTCATGGTCGCATCTTATTACAGTTTGAGGCAGGTACTTTTCCCTCGACGCGATGTTTGCGAAGAAACCACCATGGAAACGCCACAATCGTGGAAAGAAAAATGAAAAAGAAAAATTTAATTAAAGTGAGAAAACTTTCAAGTTTAAATGTCACAACTGCGGAAAAGTTGGACACAAAGCAACAGATTGTTGGTCCAAAAACAAGAAAGAAACCGCGTCAGCAGCCACAAAGGTCGACTATGATGCATTTACTTGCCAACCAGATAACGAGTCAGCATTTAAAGGTGAAGTCAAGTCAAAAATTTGGTGTTTGGACAGCGGGGCGAGTTCGCATATGTCATCGGACGAATCAATTTTTTCGAAAATCCAAGATGTGAAAAATCAGAAAATTAATCTGGCCAGTAACGCGCAAACAGAAATCGGAGGAAAAGGGACAGCCAAAATACTCATCGACAATTTGAGTTTGGACCTAAAAGATACTCTTCTTGTGCGCGATTTACGAACGAATTTGATGTCTGTGAACAAGATCACCGATAAGGGGTACGAGGTCACATTTAAGAAAAATATTGCCGAAGTCAAAGACACAAAAGGAAAAATTAAAATTAAGGCAAAAAAGCAAAATGGACTGTACTACGTCATCGATCGAAACGAGACCGCTGCAACCGCAAAAGAAGGCGAACCGGAAGTCAAACTTCGGGATGAACCAAAAAATAACAAAAAACAATTACAAAAATTGAAAGAACGAAAATCCAAGAATGGCACGAGAAGTTTGGACACCTGAACGAAGCAAGTTTAAAATTATTACAACAAAGCGAAAAAGTCAATGGAATTGATTTTGAAAAAGGCGCCAAACTTCAGACGTGTGAAGCATGCATTAAGAGGAAGCACGCCAGAACAAAGTTTCCAATTTCCACCACCAGATCGGACGAATTGCTGGAAATCGTGCACATGGACGTGTGGCCTGATGAGAACCACATCAATGAGCGGAGCAAAATATTTCATGACATTCATTGATGACAAATCGAGATGGTGTAAAGGTGCATTTTCATTTGCGAGAGAATTTCTCGCGCCACAAAAAAAATCGCGCCAACAATCGCACCGCTCTAAAAATCAAGCTCTGGCTTGAGCATTTTCATTAGAGCTCAAAGAGCCACTTCTGGCTTTCAAAAATTTTTGAAAAATCAGTTGACATTTCATAAAATATACATTAGTGTGAAATATTTAGCATCAAATATTGCTGAATTTATTATTTTTTGGCTTTTCTGGATGTGGATGGCATTGATTAATCAAGATTAAAAATTCAAGTGGAGGAAAAAAATCAGCGCCATTTGCAATTGTGGGTGAGGCCTGTTCAAATGTCAAAATTGTTGTCACATGGCGCAATTTTGTGAGCAAAGCTAGACTCGACAGAAGCGCGTCAGAAGCAGAATCGCGCCAACAATCGCGCGCCTTTGCAAGTCTAGCTTGCATGAAAATGGATAAGCGTGCGATTTTTGTTGCGCGATTATTGAAAATTAGGCGCGAGAAATGGCATTTCTCGCAAATGAAAATGCACCTTTAGGCATATTTTTTGAAACACAAGAACGAAGTTTTTGAAGCTTTCAAGCTCTATAAGGCTCGTTTCTAAAAGGAAACAGGAAAAAGCATTAAGATCATTGATCGGACAACAGGAAAGAATATTTTAATGGCATTTTCAACAAATATTTGAATGAAAATGGAATCAAACGGCAATTCACCGTTGAGTACACACCACAACAGAACGGAGTTGCGGAACGGATGAACCGAACATTAGTCGAAATGACACGATCCATGATGTTGCAAGCCGAATTACCGTACTCATATTGGGCAGAAGCCGTGCACACCGCTTGCCACATCTGAAATAAATGTCCGACAAGAAGTTTAAAAAACGAAATTCCACATAAGATTTGGACCGAAAGAAAGCCAAATGTGAATTATTTTCAAATCTTTGGAAGTAAGGTTTACGTATTGGACAAAAAACCGGGAGAGGGGAAGTTCGAGACAAAATCCAAGGAATGCATTTTCATTGGATACTGTGATGAAGCCAAGGCATATCGGCTGTGGTGCAAGGCCGAACGAAAAATCATCAAAAGCCGTGATGTAAAATTTGTCAAAGAAGTCGAAGAAAAATTAAAATTGAACGAAAAATTGGATGAAGAATTGGACGACAATTTAATAGAATCAGAAATGGAAGTCCAAGTATCCGAAGATGAAAACGGAAAGAGAAGAGGCTGAAATTCAAAATGAAGAAGTGCAACAAGAAAACGCACAACGAGCCCCAGGAAGACCGAAAATTGTCAGAACCGGACAAGTTGGACGTCCGAGAAAGGTTTATCAAGTTTGAAATCAAGAAACAATTGCCGAAACCGCGCACATAGCCACTCCAGATGATCCGTTAACAGCAAACGAAGCGTTAAAAGGAGAGAACTCGGAGAAATGGAAGAAAGCGATGAAAGAAGAATTCGACGCACTAATCAAAAATAAAACGTGGGAAATTTGTGATCGACCGAAGGACTGAAAAACGATTGGATGCCGATAGGTACTGCGAACAAAGTTTAATGCAAACGGATCGATAGAACGCAGGAAAGCCTGAAGCGTTGTACGGATTGAAGCAGTCAGGGAGGCAGTGGTACAAGAAATTGGACGAAACACTGCAGAAATTTGGACTAAAGCCTACAAACGCAGATCCGTGTTTATTTCAAGAAAACTGGAAAAATTGTCACATTACTCGCAATTTACGTAGATGACATAATTATCGCAACGAATTGCATGAAAAATATGGACAAAATCAAGACAAAACTGAAGAACGAATTTAAAATGAAGGACTTGGGTCCGATACATTATTGTCTTGGAATCGAATTTAAACAAGACGAAAACTCGAAGCCGATCAAGATGTCACAGCAAAAATACATGAAGAACGTTTTGAATCGATTTGGGATGTTGGATTGCAAAACCAACTCGACACCACTTAAAGCAAACCAGAAATTGCAGAAAAACTCCAAGAAAAATGAAGATGGAATCGACGAGAAAATGCTAGATCCAAACGAATATCTGTATCAGAATTTAATTGGATCACTTATGTGTCTCGCAGTTTGCACTCGACCCGACATCGCATACGCAGTGAGTGCGCTCAGTCAGTATAACACATGTTAATATTGGCATAATGTAACCCAAAATGTCCAATGTGTAAGTTATGAGCACCTAAAGAGGTCGAGTTGACCAAAAGTTGCTCATAAGTATTTTTAGTTTGAGTTAAGATCACCTTTTAGTGTTTGCACAGGTTATAAACAAGTTATTATAATTTGTGCAATTCATTTAGGCTGTATGTGTTGTATCAGGTTGTCCTTGGGACATGTGATAAGTTGTTGTAATTATTTATATTTGTTTCACAGCCTAAGATAATCATTTATTACTGTTTGTTTACCTTAAGGTGATCCATGTTGGAAATTGTATGATTTTATTGGTTTCCAGGGTGTCTGTGATCAATCTAGATATACACAGTCATCCTGAGTCTTATTTTATATAATAAGATCACAAACTATGACCAGTTTGTGATCTCTAGTCTTGTGAGCTATTTTTAGCCCACATGTCATAGTCTGGCTGCAGTCTGAGCACTTGGCTATGATATCTGGGTTCCAAGCTGTATGTTTGAGTTTCCTGTCCAAGATGGCTGCAGATAAAGTGCTTCACTTCTTGGTGTTGATTTTTGGACAGTTTTAAATGTGAGTTCATTTCATTATAAAACTACATAATACCAAGTGGTATTATAAGCAACAAGCAGTTGCAGCAGCCAAGGCCATTCCAAAGCAATTATTTCCACTCCATGCGGTCTATTAAGTGTCAAGGACAGACCAGTTGAGTGAAAATTCTCAAATTAAGGTCAGGGACCAAGTAAAGGACGCTGAACAAGATAGGCTATTCGGCGGAATCCTCAGAGCAATATTTCGTGCCGACTTTTCGGAGTGCGGGAATCGCGTCAACTTTTGGCCGCAGCCGGGCCACCGACTCCCGCCGGACGAATTCGGATTTCCCATCGAAAATCCAAAATTGGGAAAAGTGCATTTTTCAACTTTTTGGAGTTTTACCTTTGGTCCATTCCACTGCGCGGACCATTTTAGGCCTTTGCCACCATAAGACCTCAAGAACTGGTAGCAGAGGATGGTTACAGCTTAGGCCTAAGCAAGGAAAATTGCCCAAAATACAACTTTGGGCAATAAAAGGTAAAAAAACCAAATTTCTCATTTTTGGACCGATTCTGCCGCTCTATTTTGTTTTCCAGGTTATTCCAGCATCATGCCAGATAAAGACATCAAGTCAGCCACTGCAGGTGTGGCAAAGCTGGATAAGGTGAATTACATCCAGTGGGCAATAGATGTTCAACTTTTGCTGGAAGAAAAGGGATTATGGCCATTTGTGACAGGAAAACAAGTTGAGCCCAATGCCACTGCTACACAGGATGCCAAGGACCGTTTTGACCGTAGTAAAGCAAAATCCCGTGCTATTATTCTCCAGTGT
>JH431608.1:26220-54158 GCA_000239455.1 Strigamia maritima | reverse complement strand
ATTATTGATAATGTTTTTCCATCTTGACTTTTAAATTATTGATAATGATTTTCCATCTTGACTTTTAAATTATTGATAATGATTTTCCATCTTGACTTTTAAATTATTGTTATTGTTATTACCGTAATAAGAGGAAATTACTTTGATTTTAAAAGTATGTACGATAATTATTGAGCAATGTTTTACCTAGCAGTTTTCATCCTATAGTCGGAGAAATTTATAATGGAAAGCGCACTTTACAATAAACAGCTTAATAAACAAGAAAAGTAATAAAACGGCAATTAATTGTCAATTTTTCTTTATTAGTAATTTTTTTTAATGAACTGAAACTGAAGTAAGTTCAAGAGAAATAAATATATTCAAGGGAAGCTCTTTATATTATTGATTAAAATGTAAGCTTACTGCATTTTGTAGTTAATAAAATATAAATATTAGATGTTTTATCACCTCATTCTCCTCCAAAATAGGATTTAATTGGATACTGGTTGACATCCAGCAACTTCTGGACGGTCACAGACTTGTAATTTAAGATTGAAATGTAAATTAGCTGGACAATTCCTCAAATGACCAACTCCGTCTACACAATGATAGAATGTGCCACAATCATTATTATTTTGAAAATATCCAGTTGGCTGTTTGCAAACACCCGAATGGACAACTACGTCTGAATCTAGAAAGAAAAAGTCGATTATCTGAAATACTTTTTTCAATTTTAATATTTACCGGCAGGTCTTGTTGTTGTTTGCTCGATAGTACATCCAGCATCTTCTGGCAAGTCACATACGAATAATCTTGGATTGAAATGTAAATCGGATGGACACGTTTTTTCTTTAAAAACACCCTCGAAGCATTCGTAGAACTTTTGACACGAACTTTTGTGAGCGAAAATTCCAGTTGGTGTGTCACACACGTTTTCTTCAACAATTATTGAACAATTGACATTTTCTGGCCAGTCGCAAGTTTGAATTTCTTCATTGAAATGCAAGTTTGGAGGACATTCTTTAATAAATGCCACGCCATCGTAGCAATGATAGAATGTTGAGCAATCTGTGGGATTTGAAAACACTCCAGACGGCTTCTTGCAAACACCAGCTGGAGGATTGAAAAAAAAACTCTTAAATTTCTGACATTCATTCGAGCATTTGTTTTGTACTTACCAGGAACGTGTGTGCAATTGTGATGCGGTTTTTTGCAATTGCAATCTCCGAGTTTGTCACAAGTACAACTCTCATGTGTACCTACGAAATAATATTAAAAATGTAAGATTGAATTGGGAAAAGAATATAACCTAAACGCATTATTTCCAAACCTGATGGAGTTGTTGTTATGAATTCACTTGTTGACTGTGAAGCTACTGATTTGTTGCATCTTGCGTTTTCGGGAATATCGCATATTGTTAATTTAGCGTTAAATTCTAGGCCTGGTACACAATATTTTAATTCAGCTATACCATTTCTGCACTCAAAATAAGTCTGGCAATTTTTAGGATTTGGATATAATGCATATTTTTCAACGCATATCGAATTTGGATTGACAGTTGATGATGAATCAGGAAAACGTGTTGCTATAGTATCAATCTTGCCAGTAATAATTTCTGTTTTAATTGTTGTTGTTTCGAATACATTGGTGGCTATAGATGCAGCAGTACAACCAGTATCTTCTGGCCAATCACAAACGTTTAACTTCGTGTTGAAATGTCTTTCCGGCCCACAAGACATTTTAATTGCCTGACCATGAGAACAGGCATAAAAGCTGTGGCAATCTACTGGATCTGGATATAAACCAAATATATCGGAGCAAACAAAATCACTAGGTTTCTTAGTGGAGAGTGGTGATACTGTAAAGTTATGTTCAGCAGTTGATAGTTCTGGAGTAAATGGTGAACTAACAGAATCTATTGATGTTCCTGGTTTTGTAAAGTTTGTTTCTGATTCTGTACTGATTTGTCCTTCAATCGTTGTTAATAGTGTGTTGTCACTTTCTAGTGTTCCTTGTGTTGTATTTGCTTCTACAGATGACAATGTGGATTCAGTACCACCTTGTTCTCCAGTAAATTCAGTTGGTGTTTCTGTTGGTCTTGATGGAACTGTTACATTTGCTTCTAGAGACGACAATGTGGATTCAGTACCACCTTGTTCTCCAGTAAAATCAGTTGGCGTTTCTGTTGGACCTGATGGAACTGTTACATTTGCTTTTAGAGATGACAGTGAAGATTCAGTATTATCTTGTAATCCAGTTACTTCACTTGGTGTTGATTGACTACTTGGTCTTTTAGATGGTCCTGATGGAACGGTTACATTTGCTTCTAGAGATGGCAATGTGGATTCAGTACTACCTTGTTCTCCAGTAAATTCAGTTGGTCTTTCTGTTGGTCCCGATGAAAGCGTTACATTTGCTTTTACAGATGACAGTGTAGATTCAGTATTATCTTGTTCTCCAGTAACTTTAGTTGGTATAGATTGACTACTTGGTTTTTCTGTTGGTCCTGATGGAAAGGTTACATTTGCTTCTAGAGATGACAATGTGGATTCAGTACTACCTTGTTCTCTAGTAAATTCAGTTGGTCTTTCTGTTGGTCCCGATGGAAGCGTTACATTTGCTTTTACAGATGACAGTGTAGATTCAGTATTATCTTGTTCTCCAGTAACTTTAGCTGGTATAGATTGACTCAGTTGGTCTTTCTGTTGGTCCCGATGGAACTGTTACATTTGGTTCTAGAGAAGACAATGTGGATTCAGTACCACCTTGTTCTCCAGTAAATTCAGTTGGTGTTTCTGTTGGTCTTGATGAAACTGTTACATTTGCTTCTAGAGATGACAATGTGGATTCAGTACTACTTTGTTCTCCAGTAAATTCAGTTGGTGTTTCTGTTGGTCTTGATGGAACTGTTACATTTGCTTCTAAAGATGACAATGTGGATTCAGTATCATCTTGTTCTCCAGTAAATTCAGTTGGTCTTTCTGTTGGTCCTGATGGAAGCGTTACATTTGCTTTTACAGATGACAGTGTAGATTCGGTATTATCTTGTTCTCCAGTAACTTTAGTTGGTATAGATTGGTTACTTGGTCTTTCAGATGGTCCTGATGAAACCGTGACATTTGCTTCTAGAGATGATAATGTGGATTCACTACCACCTTCTTCTCCAGTAAATTCAGTTGGTCTTTCTGTTGGTCCCGATGGAACTGTTACATTTGCTTTTACAGATGATAATGTGGATTCAGTATTATCTTGTTCTCCAGTAAATTCAGTTTGGCTTTCTGTTGATGTTTCTTTGATTAAGCATCCTGCTTTTTCTGGTTCATCACATGAACGAAGTGTAGGATTAAAATGATTGCCATTGTCACATTCATGCCAAAATTCTATTCTATCAACACATTCATAATAACTTTTACAATCTTCAGGATCTGGGAATAAACCATTTGGCTGTTTGCATATTGGATGAACAGTTGGAGTTTGTGAACTTGTTGAAATTGGTCTTGTAGTTGTTGAAGTTGGTTTTGTAGTTGTTGAAGTGGGTTTTGTAGTTGTTGAAGTTGGTTTTGTAGTTCCTGAAGTTGGTTTTGTAGTTGTTGAAGTTGGTCTTGTAGTTGTTGAACCTGGCATTTCGGTTGTTGATGTGTCACCTAAGCACCCTGCTTTCTCTGGTTCATCACATGAACGAAGTGTAGGATTAAAATGATTGCCATTGTCACATTCATGCCAAAATTCTACTCCATCAACACATTCATAATAACCTTCGCAATCTTCAGGATCTGGGAATAAACCATTTGGCTGTTTGCATATTGGATGAACAGTTGGAATTTGTGAATTTGTTGAAGTTGGTCTTGTAGTGCTTGTAGTTGTTGAAGTTGGTCTTGTAGTTGTTGAAACTGGCATTTTGGTTGTTGATGTGCCACCTAAGCACCCTGCTTTCTCTGGTTCATCACATGAACGAAGTGTAGGATTAAAATGATTGCCATTGTCACATTCATGCCAAAATTCTATCCCATCAACACATTCATAATAACCTTCGCAATCTTCAGGATCTGGGAATAAACCATTTGGCTGTTTGCATATTGGATGAACAGTTGGAATTTGTGAATTTGTTGAAGTTGGTCTTGTAGTTGTTGAAGTTGGTCTTGTAGTTGTTGAAGTTGGTCTTGTAGTTGTTGAAGTTGGTCTTGTAGTTGTTGAAGTTGGTCTTGTAGTTGTTGAAGTTGGTCTTGTAGTTGTGATCCTGGCATTTCGGTTGTTGATGTACCACCTAAGCATCCTGCTTTCTCTGGTTCATCACATGAACGAAGTGTAGGATTAAAATGATTGCCATTGTCACATTCATGCCAAAATTCTACCCCATTAACGCATTCATAAAATGCTTCACAATCTTCTGGATCTGGATACAATCCGTTGTTTTCTTTGCAGATTTTGTCTGTTTGCGCTGCCATTAAAAAATGTTAAAATTCATTAAACACTTTTATTAAGAAACATCTATTCATACTCGCCATTACTTTTAATATTTTAAATAAAATAAATAATATCTGAAATATCTGGTTACTTTATATGTAGATTTATCAAACTTAATTGTAAAAAAAAAGAAATCTAATAATGCTATAGTTTTATGTCAATTATTTATTCACTATACTGTTCATTAAACTTTTTTAAAGCGCTGTGTGGTAAATAAAGAAATTGCGTAGATATTAAAAATTTGCACATAAACATTCGCCTTAAAAATATATATTGGTCATTATTGCCAGTGAATAAAAAAAATAAAAAAATAAGATATTTAAAATGAACCAGATTTTAATTAGTTTTATTAGCAAACTATTTTCTCTCTCATTATTACTCATTTACTTCTGTTATTACTGTAAGATATTTGGTTTTTCTCTTCTGCAAACTTCATTTACAGTATTTTCTATCACATTGTATATAAAAAAAGTTATTTGCGTAATTCATTAGTGGGCAAAGTGCAAGCAGAAATTCATAATAAGAAACAAAAATAAACAAAAAACTTAGGACATACCGTACCTTATAATATACTTCTACTATACTTATTTTTTGATTTGTCTTTTGTTTATTCTTTCTAACCCCCCCTTCCAAAATGTTCAATATATATGGAATTAAATTAAATTGAATTGAATAAAGTGTCTATACTTATACTATAGTATAGGATGCTCTAAATGCACTTCCTGTAAAACGTTAAAATAATTTTTTTCTGAGTGCAGTAATTTCGGTTTGTGGCTAACACAGTCCCCACTTTACGTTGCTACAACCTTAAATTACACGTAATTGACGCAATAAAATTTGTTTTTAACTCTAGGTTTTTTTATCGTTATCCTTAGACTCAGATTTGACTTTACCTACTGGTAATATAAGGTCCCATAAGGTCCCATATTTGTGGCATTAACATGTTGGTGACAAATACACAGAATAGTGGCCAATATAAATGTAAGTGTCACAGTGATTGTCGAAGGAGCAAGGGCATGTAAAAAAATTACTTTTGATAAAACTTTTTTGTCTTAAAAACTATCTATTAAATGAGAGTAGAGGAAAGACTAGACCCCGGTTAATTACCTCTCTGTAACTGATACCAATCATTCATTTTACATCCGATTAATGATTTATAGAATGAATTAAATTACTAAATTCTCTCACTTGTTGTCTTTGTAGGCCTTGTTATTGGCGTTGTTGGTTTTACTGTTGTTGGTTTTACTGTTGTTGATTTTGCTGGCCTTGTTGGTTTTGCTGTTGTTGCTTTTGCTGGTCTTGTTGGCGTTGTTGGTTTTGCTGTTGTTGATTTTGCTGGCCTTGTTGGCGTTGTTGGTTTTCCTGGCGTAGTTAGCTTTGTTGGCTTTGTTGGCTTTGTTGGTTTTGTAGGCGTTGTCGGTTTTATCGGCGTTTCATCTTTACAGTTAACATTACTTTCATAATCGCAGTTATAGTTGTTCTTATTGAAAAGTAAGCCTTTAGAGCATGTATGTTTATACGCTTTTTTATCTTGACAGCGATAAAATGAACTGCAGTCTGTTGGGTCAGGAACAACACAGCAATCGCAATGACATTTAAAATGCTTTTCAGGTCTTCCTCTAGGTTTCAATGCTCGAAACAAACCTAAAAATATTTCATGATATGATTTGAAAAATAAATAGAAAAGAAGACTAATAGTATATTGCACCTAGAACACAGCTCGCATCTCTGTTCTGATGACGATCGTCGCGGTCCCAATTACTAAAACGATTATTTAGGAACAAATCATGAAAACGATTGCTAACACTATCGCGACGACGATTGCGACGGCGATCAATATTGTAGTCATTGTCACGATCGCGATGACGATTGTCACGATCACGGTGACTAGAATCTCCACTTGGCAAATCGCATACTAAACTTTCTACATTGAATTGTAGACCTCTTACACATTCTACAATAAGTGCTTCGTTATTTTGGCACTCGACATAGGAGTTGCATTCATTCGGGTTTGGAAAACGTCCATTTGATTCTGGGCATTTTATTCTGTTATGTATAAAATGTTTGCTAGTGACTGTAAAGTAAATATATTTGGTTGAGTTTTAATAAATCGCAATATAACTACTAATATAAAAATTAAACAACCAATTAATTTTATATTTAACAAGTTTAATTAATTGACCTACCAATCTTGAAGTATGCAGTTACTGTAACCAAGAAGATAAGGCGGTTCATACTGCTGCGACTAACAACGATTGTGCACCTGGTTCAAATGATTGAATTCGTAGGAAAAAGTCATATTTGAATCCTATCACATTCCTTATCTTGTTTTATAGATTCTTGATTATGATGGGAAGTACTGTCTTCTGTAAATAATCCATTTGCGTAATCGAAACTTTTATGATAATATCATAAGAATCTGCTGGCTTTTCCCTAGTTTGATTGACACAGTTATTATCTTATAAATTCTGAAATCTTATTACCAGATGATGCTTAAACAGAAATAAAGCAATATAATGATTTTTCATATCTTTATTTTTCAAGGATCTTTAGACCATTGACATGCGCACAAATCTACCTCAGTAGTTGGTATATATTTACATTACACAGATTTCCAATGTGTGAGCCACTTATGAGTGGCAAAGTTCAGCATTATATCCAGACAGGCCCGCGCCTAGATTAGCGACCGCCCCTCAGTCCCCCAAAATTTTGTGATTTTCTTTTAAAAAAAACGGATGCAGTTGTACGGTAGTATTTTTGGCCAATCTATTGACTATTGAGATTTGTTGTCTCAAAATTAAATTAGTTTGAGTGCGAAATTTCGTACGGAAATTAATTAGAGGTACCGATACCGGTACCTCTTGACCGGTACCTAGTTAAAACGAAATACAAAATCTTTATCTTTATGTATCAAAATCTTTATCTACCTGGTTTCCATAAATTTGATTTTAGATTTTTACATATATTTTTGTTTTGCAATCTAACTACATATTTTTTGTGAGATATTGTTTAGGCGTTTCTTCATCGAAGCAAGATGTATAAAATAATTTTTTTCCCTAAAAAAAACCATCATTTATTTTTTTCGCGATGAATGCGCTTTGTAATGCATCGCCCCCTGATGAGAAATTCTTGCAACAAATGCACGGTCCATAACAATAAATATGGCGACGGCTTTTTGACTTGATAATAATAGTTGATAGCTGTAACTATTCTTCACGGACTATTTTCTTGATTGATATCGTTTTAAATTTTGACTTTATAAAGGTTTTAGCTTTTAGCTTTTAAACATAAAATTATTTGCTTTTCACATTCATTTATTTGCGCAAATTGTTATTTCCAGGATGGCAGAAGCTGACGACGATTTGACAATTCCACGTGCAGCAATGAATAAAATGATTAAAGAGTTACTTCCGAATACTCGAGTAGCAAACGATGCCAGAGAATTAATTTTGAACTGTTGTACCGAATTCATTCATCTAATTTCTTCTGAAGCCAACGAAATTTGCAACAAACAACAAAAAAAGACTATAAACGCTGATCACGTTCTTGCTGGTACATCATAAATGTTTTAATGAATTAAAACAATAAAACAACTGTTATTTTTTATAGCTTTAGAAAGTCTCGGTTTCGGGTCTTATCGTCATGAAGCTGAGGCCGTGCTTAAAGACTGTAAAGCTGTTGCGGCAAAGAAGAGACGACAAAGTACACGATTAGAAAATTTAGGCATACCAGAGGAGGAATTGCTACGTCAACAGCAGGAATTGTTTGCTAAAGTATGCCTTTAACGTAAAAAATATTTAATAATAATTAATTTTACTCTGAATTTTCAGGCACGGCAGGAACAAGCTGAAATGGAACAGCAAGAAATTTATAGAATGCAAATGGCTGCACAAGAACAACAGCAAGTAATGCAACAACAAATAATTCCGAGTCAAATAATTAAAAGCGAAGAAGATAATTTTTCATAATATTATGATTTAGCAGTTAATTATTTGGAATAGTATTTTTCTACACTTGTTGTATCAGTTGCATGATTTAATTATTGTTAGGTATAACAAGGTTTTGTAAAATCAGTTTTGGTTTTGTTCCGATTTTGATGAAATATATATAAAAAAATTAAATAATTAATAAACTTGTGAGATAAAATTTTTTTGTGAATTGTTATTATGGAAAACGTTTTCTACCTTATTGTACGATTATATTGTGTCATTTTTTTAAAAATAAGTCAATTGTATTACTGCTTTTTGTCATTGACACCATTTCCACTGTTAAATAAACTATCCAATGAAAATTCTCAAGGTTAAAAAAGCGAAACTAAGTCAAATATATCGGATGTCATTTTGCGAATTTATTTTCTTTTTTCTTCCTTTTCTCTGGCCTACATTTGAATAAATCTCGAATTTCATTTTAATGGACCCAAGTGCGGAAATCATATGCTTGATTTTCTTAGTATTTTCAGGATTTTATTATGCACAATCTAGAGAAGTGAGTATTAATTCTCAGTTTAATACATAAATATTTTGTTGTTTTAAGATTTTTTTCTTTTTTTTAGTTTTTACAATGGACATCGTGGACTTCATGTACTCGCACTTGTGGGACCGGAATCAGATTTAGACAACGATTTTGTGTAGAAAAAAGGTTTTCTGATTTTTTTTCCAATGTCATTGAGTTAATTATTTTTTTATTTTATTTTCTAGATTTGAAATTATTATCTCAAAAAAATGTAAAGGCGTTGTAAAAGAATACGAATTATGCAATTTGCATAGATGTCCGCATGGGTCTTTGGATTTTCGGTCTCATCAGTGCAGCAAAATTTCGACGAATTTAGATTTTCCACTTAATTTATACAAATGGGTGCAAATAACTGAAATTTTTAGAAAAGATGTTACTTGCAGTTTAATTTGTCAAACTTTTGATAAAGATCCTGTAGACGTTCGAGTTTTTTCATCTGTTGTTATGGATTCCACACCGTGCTTAGGAAAATCGGGGATGTGTATTGATAGTGAATGTGTCGTAAGATTAATGAAAGGATAAGAATAATCGAGTCTTATAAACCATTAACTGTTGTTTTTGTTGATCTAGCCTGTTGGATGTGACAATCAGCTGGGTTCGAATTTGGAACTAGATAGATGTGGCATTTGCGGAGGTGATGGAACTCGGTGTTTCGAGGTTAAAAATAGATTTGAAAAATTCGATTTGCCAGAAGGTAATTATAATTATATATATTAATCAAATTTTATTCTCTATTAATATTTTGTGATTTTGCAGGTTTGTACTCGGTTGTCAAATTACCCATTGGAGCTGGTAATATCCAAATAATTAAAACTCCTGATAATAACACCAATTTAGGTACTGACAATTAGTTTAATAATAAATGACGACATATACTATTTGTAATTCTAGTAATCAGCAATATTTTTGGTGGAACTATATTCAGCGGCTTGTCCCGCAGTTTTTTACTCAATGGTGAAGAACATGAAATCGGCAGCACGGTCATCTTCTACTCCCATCGTCATTCATTGGATTCAGTAACATTGTTAATTAAAGAATCACAAAATACGTCGGTCGACGTCATGGTGACTAATACACTTGTTTAAATTTGTAACTCTTTGAATAATTCACTTTTATTTGTAGGTACTGGTCAACAAAAATAATTCATATTGTAACATCTCCTACAGCTTCATGAGTCCGTTACCTAATTCTACATCCATTCAAATACCATTAATTGAACTATCACTTCCCACCAATCCGTATCAACCCTTTGAAATTGAATTTGAATTTGAAGACGACCTAACCACTTCGACACAATTTTTTAAGTCAACAATTTCACCCACTCCAATATCATACACTTGGAGAACTTTAGGTTTGATTTACTGCAGTAGTACCTGTTCGACTGGTATAACTTATCCCTTAGCACAATGCTACGATGGAAGTGTATTAGTAAATGACTCATTTTGTGACCAACAATTGAAACCAAAAATTGATCCAAAATTATGCTACGGAAGAGAATGCAATGCAAGGTGAAAAAAATATTAAATTAACATTTCAATAACTTTGATATCATACATTTTAGGTGGGTTCCTTCGGCTTGGGGTCCTTGTTCGACATCCTGTGGTAACGGGACGCAACATCGGTTTGTTCATTGCTGGAAGATACTGGCTCTCGGTTTGGATAGCACAGTAAATAAAGAGTTATGCGACGACCAGTTACGGCCACTCGATACGCGCGTGTGTTATTCCGAACCCTGTATATCCCAATGGCTTGTTACTGAATGGTCCAGAGTAATGAATTAAGTAACTTATTAGAATTTGTATTTATTTTTTCTTTTTGCAGTGCAAATGTGGTGTTAAAACTCGTGAAGTTCGTTGTTTGAAGGGCAATTGTTCCATACTTGAGAGACCTTTAATTTCTCAGTTTTGTGATGCACCAATCTGTTCGTGGAAGCTGGGGAATTGGACCGAAGTAATCCAATACAGCATTTAATTAATTTAAAAGGCTTTTAAAAAAATCACTACAGTGTACCGACATCTGCGGGTCCAGAACACGTGATATTACCTGTCAGATGGCCAACACGACTTTTAGGGACGTAGACACATGTGGAAATGAAAGTCGTCCATTGACACGAGAATTGTGTTCAAGAACGAGCGGTTATTGTGCCCCGACTTGGATTTCGCAAATGTGGACTAAAGTATTTAGCAATTCAAATCATTACGAATTATTTATCAGTTTAGAACATTACAGTGTTCTGCGATATGTGGTTCCGGCATTGAATTTGGAATTAAAATGAGAAATGCTTTATGCATGGGTTGGAAGAAAAATCGACTGATTTATTTTAAGCATAAGAAATGTCGAAATGTTATAAAACCCGAATTAGAAACGTATTGCTATGTCGAAAAATGTCAATCGAAATGGTTTTTCTCCGAATGGTCAACGGTAGAATTTAAAATTTAAATTAGGTACCGTATTTCGTAATTAAATATTTATTTTCATGTTTTTTCTTCTTAGTGTTCCACGATTTGCGACGCTGGTTATAGGATTCGTCAAGTCATTTGCTATAATGGTAATTTATCAGCTTCAGACTGTTCAGTAATCACTCGACCAGCAAATCATGAATGGTGCAACCACGGTCCTTGCCCAAGGTAGCGATTAAATTTAAAAAAAACTACGGTATATATTAAAAATAATTACACAATTTTATTAAATTAAATTCATGATAACATTAATTCACTAAAAGTGTACACGAGTAAAAAAAATTAAATTTTTCGAGAACACATTTATTATATGTTAAGGCACCATCAGTTTGTTGTATATCAACAAAAAAATCTTGTAGGTACTAAATCTAAATAAAATAAAAGTAAATATTAAAATCAAATTTAAATTAAATTTTATAAATTGTTACTTACCGAGTGTCTTTTAACTTTCTGAGATCACATCTGGTAAGTTCTTGTTCTTTATCCCAACGAACGATGATTCAATCCATATTACCCTCTGTCTACGAGGCTTAACATTGTTAATTTCACTTGTATGATTATTGTAATCAGTATTATTGTCTGTATTATAAGTACCATACTTCAACGCGTAATAACCCGGTGCAGCGGACAGTCTTTCAGCAGGTGATTGGTAAAAATTCGACATTTTTTGATTGATTTTTTCCGTTGATCGCCATCCCAAATATGGCTGCCGCGCATCCACTTTGGCTGGACTTGGTGTGTTGGTAACCGACCCGTGATACCTCCAACAGAAATTCGGTACAATATTTGTTTTTACTGCCGGTGGAATTGAATTTCTAGGTGAAATTGCCCCTAAATAACTTCCATTTTTCCTTTTAAGGATAAATCCATTGGTGTGAAGTGACTTCTTGAGCCATTCGGGGACGTCTAAATTCTGCAACGATTTCCTAATTCGTAATTCGTGTTGAGACAGACTTCTTTGACCGTCATTTCTAAGCTGATTTTCCGGTGGTTGGACGGACTTTCGGTTCTCCTCGTTTAATAAAAACTCCAAACTTCTTGTTTTTTCCTCTTCCGGCTTCGACGGTCGTGGCAGTGTCAACAAACTTAGCGTTTTCGAGGCGGTTTTAATGGAACCCATCACTTGATCCATATTCGTTTCGTCAACTGCGCGACTTTGCATCGTATCCAAATCCGTCTCCAAATACCCGACGCTTTGACACTTGGATGACCTCATCTGCAATTCGAGTTGTTCCCGAACACAACGTTCTACTTGCGTTAAATTGGACACACTTTTAGCCACCCGATCTCTTCCTTCCTGCACTCGCTTGCGACATTCAGCGAAAACATTTCGTAAATCCACACTCTTATCTATTTCCTCCTCCACGATCTTCAAATCGTCCATTTCTTCACCATCAGAGATGTCATTAGCCGCAGCGTCATTAAATTCGAGCGATGTCTTCACAGATTGATCGAAAGTAGGTTCGTTTTTTGTCTCAGGAACGCATAAACACGGCAGAGATTTCCAATTTTTCGTCACCTTTGCTCGCTGCACCACTTGCGGGCCATACGTGAGCCAGTCGTCCGTAGTTGCTCGTCCTGATTGGATGGATTTTTCCCATTCTTTCTGTAACAATCCACCTGACCAAGAGTCGTCTTCGATGTCACCCAGTTCTTGAAACGTAAAACTGCTCTTAGTATCGGACATCCACATCATTTGCTGCATCTCCATCGTTTTGTTCAACTCCATTTCTTCGTTCGGTCTTTTCTCGCACTCTTCGCCGATGGTGTCCATCAAATTCACTTCAGGTTGCCCGACATCGCAGAATCCCGAATCCTGACTCAAGTTCTCGTTGGAGGGACGTGGTTGACGTGGAGAATCGCGTTCTAATTCATCAATTTGAGTCAAATCTTGACATACGAATTTCGACGTCAAACTGCCGCTTCGCGAGAAGTCGTCCTCCTCGTCCGAAAAGTCTTCTTTGAAGAAGTTTTTCGAGATTTTACGAGATTTAGGCGTGTAGACGGGAGTATTCGGATGATTCTGGAATTTAATCTCGAAAACCCCGATTCCAGGCGGTGCCTCGAATGATAAGCCCTTATCGCTAATGACATCCTTAGTAATATCCTCCAACGACCGACTTCGGTGACGTTTAACTCCATCTGTTGACGCCATCAAATCATCGAAGACACGCGTCCTCCAATCAAGGTCACGTTTATCGCTGTACATGAAGGATTCCTTTAGCCATTCATTCGTGCAGGCACTCATCGACGACACGTCACACATTTTGGTAATAAAGTCACCTGCCCCGATTTCGTCCAAATGTAATTCCTCCGATGTTTCTTCAGCTATTGTGTCCAAAACGGAAACACGTGGTGAGTCGTAGAAACAATCGTCCTGCGTTGAATCGTCGTCGTCCAGGTCGTCGAAAAAAGCCGAATTACTGAACGCCATCTCCATTTTCCTGTTTTCTGCCCAGGACGTGGATGTCTTGGTTGCTTGGCAACGCCAAAGCAACCAGATGACTGCGACCGCGAGTAATACGAGCGACGGCAATACTCGAGCCTGGGTTGTGGTTACGTCACTGAGGAATGCTTGCAATGACATTTCAGTCTACCAATCAGGTTCCGCCGACCACTGGAACGTGGCCTCGGGCTAAGGGAGAGACGTCTGAAAAGGAGAAACGATGAGACACTTGTCAGAGGAAAAAAATTCCGTACAATTATTTTAAAATGTGCCGTATTTGTTTTCTGATATCATTGTGATTTATTTTGGTTGTGTGATTGTGTATAAAACAATGATAATAACAGGTAGTAAGTCAGCAGATATGCGAAGTTTACCTAGATATGTATTTTGATACGCGCTAGGGGAATGCTGTGTAGTCAGGTGTGTTTGTTGCCTTGGTAACGAACGAGGTAATTGAGCTGCCATTTATTGAATTTTTCTGTTTTGAGGAGTGTCTTGAAGGAATTTTTGTTGGTTAATAGAGTTTACTTGCGATGAATTAGATTATTAAATTAACCTCAATAAAGCCGATTTGCAAGTAAACCGTCAACAGTCGAATTATTCATATTAAAGTGAAATAAAATAATTTTTTAAACCCGTTTTGAGGCTAGCGACCGGTTCATTCGTTGTTATAAGTATAAGCGCGAGTATAAAGTACTGAATATTAAAGGTTACAATGTGGTCAATAGGTAGCGCTAAAATCAAGCAAAACCAATCATATTATTGTTTGCGAAATCATTACACTTGCAAACCAATCATATACGTCATTTCTTTTTATCTCAATCGGATCTTGAACCCGACGGAAATAAAATTAAGGCGTCATAGTCTGTGCTAACTAAACAAATAAAATGAGAATGTATTACGTAATATATTGGTTTCGAACATAAAGGGCGCAAACTAAGGTACACCGAAGCCGGATTATCGAGCTCTGCTGTGGAGAAAAAGAATATTTGCCAGTGTGTTGTGATCAAGCTGTTTGGCAGGCTGTATGTTAGTGCTATATGTAATCACGTTAACCAAATTGATCTGTTATTTCTTTGATTCGTCCCTGAGATGACAGACGAATCGTTCGGGGGCAAAAATCGGCCCGAATAAGACTCGGTTGGTGTGCGCCGAGCGAATTGTCATCAATTATCAACATGGTGTTCTGTGCTGAGAAGGACGAAGACTTCATAGTGTTACATTTTGTTTATCAACTTATTTTCAGGTGGTAAGTGGAACAAATCGAGCTATAAGAATGAACTTGAGATAAATATTGATGGAACGAAGTGTGACGTCATAAAACATCTGCAATATGTAGTCTTCGTTCGTAGGACAAACAGTGATAATCAAAGTAACATTAAAAACAAAAACTAAGAACTTAAAAAATAAATAAAGTCGACGAAACTGTGAACTGAAAACATGGAAGAAACTATCTTGGTTACGTATATTTACTTAACACCGATTTATTTTGCAGATAATAAGTTAAGATGAGAAAATAAGTGTAAACATTAAAAATGCCGATTCAAGCTCCGCAGTGGACGGAATTTTTGTCGTGTCCAGTTTGCTATAATGAGTTTGATGAGAACATTAGACGTCCCATAAGCTTGGGATGCGGCCACACTGTGTGCAAAACATGTCTCAGCAAACTGCATCGGAAACAATGCCCTTTTGATCAAACTACTATCAATATGGACATAGACCATTTGCCCGTTAATTTTGCCCTGCTTCAACTTGTTGGCGCTAACATACAGCCGGAACATGAGAATAATGTCAAAGATATTGCTAAGGAGGATCTAAAGTTTTATTTGGATGCGAAGAAATGTATCGAGGATTTAGCACTTTATTTGAAACCGTTTTCACTAGGTAATCAATCAAATCTTGATATCATGTATTATATGGATAAAAGGGGAAATTGGAATCTGAAGTGTAAAATTTTATATTTAAAACTGCATTTTATTATTTATTTTATTATTATTTTTTTAAATTGCAATAAAAATGTTCCAAAATTATAGTTATCTTATCAAACAGATGAATATTTCTTCCTTGTGCTTTTTGAGTCATTACTTACTGTCTATTAATCATTGTTATTTATATTTATTAGGTAACTTAGGTAGCACTGCTAGCATCCTAAGCAGACCTATGCAACGGAAATTGGTCACATTAATTAATTGTCAACTTGTGGAAGAAGAGGGACGTGCGCGTGCAATGCGAGCTGCAAGATCGTTGGGTGAGAGGACTGTCACCGAACTAATTCTGCAACATCAAAACCCCCAACAGTTGTCCGCAAATTTGTGGGCTGCTGTTAGAGCAAGAGGATGTCAATTTCTAGGACCAGGTGATGAAAAAATTGAAATTTTGATTTGTAATTTTTATTAAAAAATACAATTTAATTTGCAGCTATGCAAGAAGAAGTTCTCAAATTAGTTCTTTTAGCGTTGGAAGATGGCTCGGCACTTTCCCGGAAGGTTCTGGTCATGTTTGTTGTTCAAAGACTTGAACCTCATTTTCCTCAAGCTTCCAAAACTAGTATAGGCCATGTTGTACAGTTGCTGTATAGAGCGTCATGCTTTAAGGTAATTAGAATTAAAGATTAATTTTATTTGGTTAAATTTTTTATCTCTTTAGGTATCTAAACGAGAAGGAGATTCATCACTTATGCAACTTAAAGACGAATTTCGAACTTACGAAGCTCTTCGACGTGAGCACGATGCTCAAATAGTCCAGATAGCAACAGAAGCGGGATTAAGAATAGCTCCAGATCAGTGGTCGTCTTTACTTTATGGTGATACAGCCCATAAATCTCACATGCAGTCAATTATAGATAAGGTAAATAATTAAATTATGAAATTTTTATGTGTTTTAATTTGTTTATAAATTTTTATAGCTGCAAACCCCTCAGTCATTTGCCCAAAGTGTCCAAGAATTAGTTATTGCATTACAACGAACTGGAGATCCAGGAAATCTATCCTGTTTGAGACTACATTTGGAATTATTAGCCGCAATTGATCCGAGTCCTGGTATTTTAAGGAGAACGTTATTTTATAAATTCAATATTTTATTGGTGTTTTAATTTGATTTTAAAGATGCGCTTCCACCCTCCTGGGAAGAAACACAAAACGCAATGCAAGCTGTGAAGATCGTCGTACAAGGCCTGGTGGAGTTCATTCAGAATCATGGGAATCGAAAACTGCACGAAGGGTCGCAAACATTTAATAGTAAATACAAGACGAGCATGTGTCGCGACTTGGCACAGAGAGGTGGATGTCCTCGTGGAGCAAATTGTACATTCGCACATTCCGAAGAGGAAATGGAGAGGTATCGAGCGAAAAACAGAAAGGGGAGCAAAGGAAACTCGTGCATGTCAGCGTCGAAAGGAAGTGAAGGCTTGTCGCCGACTGGTGGCATGAACACTCGATCGGATGGCATCGAATTAGACGATAGGTAGAGGAACATTTTTTATTTGTGTTTATATTTATTTTTGTTATTTTTTTTTAGAATTTGTATGCTTGATGGTACATCACAGTCTCATATTCAATACCCCAAAAATCATTTTCCTGGAGTACAAGCAGATGACATGTTATATTCAACGACCACATTAACTTTAACAAGATCACCTTTCGATGGACAAATGTTTCGTGAGAGTATGATTAGATTGTAGGATTTAAATTTAAATTGACAATTTAATAATATTTTTTTATTTATTTTATTATTATGTTAAGATTTTATACCGTACCCGCAGCGATCTGGTCCTCAAACTCGTATTCCTGCTACATTATCGGCAGTAAACAAGCAACAAGGAATCGGTATGGCCAAAGTCGGTGTTCCTTATACTTTAAATCCTGAATCACCTGTATATCAACCGTACAATTCTGGAACAAATCCATACGCAGCTGCTGGACAACCGCTATACGGCAACCAGCAAGTTTTTACAGGGAATCCAGTGGTGTATCCTGAAACTTATAGGTAATTTTTCAAAGAAAATTTAAAAAAATAACACTGAAATTACGTATTAATTTTGCAGTACCGGTACACACACACTGGGCATGATCCCAGCTACCATTTCTGGTACTCCGTACAGTCACGTTACTCACGACATGAGTGACACGTCACATTCAAAAGGAGTTGGAAATGGAGTCGAACCTCATCTGAAGGAGAAAATAGTTTCCACAGCCACAACTTGGAATGGCAAAACACCAAATATAATTGGGCAACCCATTATCATAACGTCACGAATGGGAAAGATCACAACAGGAACTTCCGTCAGTCATTTATTTATTTATTTATCTATTTATTTATTTCGTCTCAGAATAATTGTGATTTATATTCTAGTGCAATGTAACGCAAAGTTTGGCAGCTTTGCAACAACGACGCCAAGAAATTCTGATTCAATTGGAGAAAGTCCAATGCGATACGACGGGCACAGTTACGTCACAAAAATACTCATCACCTACTTCAACAACAACCACTGTATAAAAATAAAAATAAGTACAAAATAAAAATCATTTATATTAATTTTTTTTACAGTGGGTAGATGAAACAAGCGCTTCACTGAAAACACCCACTTCACGTCTCCCAACTACAGTATCGGCAGGTGTAGTAATAGCGTCCACTGGACAAGAAAAACAGATGATAAACAGCAAATGGATTTACCGAGAGGGTGGAGGATCCAGTCACTTTAACCCCACCGAAGATGATCAGTTTATTCCCTTCGATCCACCCATAGTGTCAAAATTTGGACCGATTTCTCGAACGGCGAAAACAATCATTCGTCCATCGAATCCAATTCAGGTTAATTCATCTTTAGGTGAAGGCACTGTATCGACTCCAATGGTACATGGGCCTTTGCAGGTTGCTGGCACGATGCCCGTGTGGTACTCGGCTACCGGCACTACCCTCAAACCTGCGTACATAAAGCGAGAAGTGGATGGAGAGACGAAAATTAGTAGCGGATCTCTGCCTGAAGTGTTTGCCCCATCTCTTCGAGCGCCTGTGAACAGTTGTGAGCAGTACATAGCGGTTGGACATGGAATTATGGAATCAACTCCTGTCTATGTACAGCCTTATGATACGGTTACATTAATGCCACAGGGTACTGCGCCTTTGTGGACTCTTCGAGAAGGGTATGATGTAATAATATGAGAGCAAATTGTGATTTGGATTTTATTTTTTGGATTTTATTTTAAGGACACTTATTACTGATTGCGATAGAATGAAATTAGAATTGCAAAGTTTGGAGCAACAGATCAACAATTTAGAGGTTTTTTTATTTATTTTTTTTATATTTACTGCTTATGGTATTGAATTCTGATGCGTGTGTTGCAGATTGTAAGTCGTGGTACAAAACCTAGTGTTATTCTAACTGAGGGTGATAGTTTACATCAAGAATTACAAGTTGTTGAGCAGGGAATACGCGATAAGGAACTGGAAATTCAAATGGTAATTAATTAATGAATTAATTTTTATGTGAGTTTTATTTTATTATGTAAATATTTTTTTTAGAATAAAAATAATTGCCCTAATCAACAAGTTTGGGGCGATGTGTCGACTTTATCATCTGATTGGAAGTCAGAAATGTATCTTGAAGAAAGAAGTGATGAGGTAAAGGAAAGTATAATCTTCAAATAATTTTTTTTAAAAAATAAAATTGTATTCATTGTTTTTGGCTGTTTTATACAGGAAGCGTATGAATTGCAAGTTGCTCAGGACATGCAAGAAGCTGAAAAACGGTGGCTTTACGAACTCGAACAAGATGAGAGGGATTGGAAAGGTGGAAGAAAGGAAGATCATTTGACAGGGAGATTTCAAGGTTGTACAATTGTATTAGAATTATTTTATTTTTTTTATTATAATTTGTATTTTATATTTAGATGAGGGAAAATCTAAACCTAAGAACAACATTTGCGAAAAATCTGTACACACAAACAGCACTAGAAACAGAGGCAGTGGTTGTAAATCTTTAAGTTTATCTAAACGAGGGCAAATATGAATTGTTTTGCCGCAATATGCGCAAAAAAGCAGCAAAACAAATATGAGCATCTAATAACTTTTTCATTTTCTTGCTATGTAAGATGTCTAAAAAAATAGATTAATTTTTCTCTAAAAAAATAATAATTTTTTTCTGACCATTGTTCATAAAATGGGAAATTATTTAGAGAAAGTTTCTACGAAGGAAGTTTTTTATTTAATTGTAAATAACATATTTTTTTTATTTATCTATCTATCCGGGAAGGGATAAAAGTTTATAAATTTTCCTTCGAAAATGATAGAATAATGGGGGCACGTTTTAAAATTTTGTGTTAAAATATGTTTAAAATACCATATTGGTAATGAACAGTGATCGGTGAGCTATGATTTATGATCAGTCACAGTGATTGGTATTAAGCTGATTGTGAGTGGTTAAGCATGGAATTAGATTGAAACTAATCAGGTCACGAATTTCAATTATTTAATTAAAAGAAAAAATAGTGAAATCTTTGTTTCAAAAACATTAGTGAAGTAAAAAGGTTCAGCATAAATGAACTAAATGGTTGAGTAGTGACCTAAGTATCCAAAGTTTGATGTGTAGGTGTAACGTATGAGAGTTGAGAATTTGGTTTGATTTATAACCAATTAAATGTGGATTATTGACCAGTTGCTGTGATTGGTGAAATTTGGTTGGTTTATTTTGCACCAATCACGTCAAAGGCATATAATATTGTGCTCTATGAAGCTTGGTAAAGAAATCTTTGAATTTTTTTAAAATTTTTTAACCAATAGTTAGAGTGAAATATTAAAAAAAAAGAACAAAAAAAAATGATGTGAAAGTGTGTGTGCGTGCTGTTTAGTGGTCTACATTAGACTTTTAAGTTTATCGCCTGATACTTATGTGCAGTTTCAAATTGCCTTGCTAACTTTTTCTAAACTAAAAATTTTACAAAGATAGTTCGCATCTTAATTTTCATTTTGACAATTGATAGATTTAATTTTGTTTTATTAACATACAAAAGTACATGCTGTTATATTTTATTTTTTAGTTTTTATTAAACTTAGTAAACATTTAAAAATTTCTAATTGAATGAGATAAAAAGGAATTTTTGGACTGCGAATTGAAGTGTAGTTTGGTAGGTTTCATACCAATATTCTACTTCTGGCATGTTAATTGTAAACTGTGTAGTGATTTTGTCATTTTGACATATTAGTTTATTCAAGTAGGATAACTATTGTAAACTGCTAGAATCTGAAGGCCTATTTATATTTAAAAGATGCATTTTTTAATTGTAGTATATGAACTAGTAAGAAAATAGAAAATACATTTGAAAGAAGAATTGTTTGCTTTTGTTGAATTTTGAGTTAATTTTTCAGTTCCAATGAGGTAAAAAAATAAAGAAAAACATTCCCAGCTGAAATACAAAATTACTCAAAATTAAACATGACATGGAGGAAAGTAATATTTGGTTTTGTATTTTTTGTTTCTTTTTTTTGGAACTGTTAAATTGTTTCTAATGAATCTAGAATATTTCTTATGGAATCTGGGTGAATCAGATATTTTATGCAGACACATACTATGTATGTAATTTTATGGCATAGCTTTTCCAAAATCCAGTTTCGAAAGTGAATTCTTCTTAATATTTATACGGAGTATTCTAAAAAAATACGTTTTTTAATTTGTTTAATTTTAGCTTCGATTGTTTGTATTAAAACGAAAAGAATGAAATTCATACCTACTTTCATATAACTGATTATATTAATCATTTTGTCACATTTTTGTCTGCAAGAATAATTTTGTTTTTTAAAAAAAAATAATTTAAAATATTATTTGTTACTTGCAACAACCTGTAGTTTGAATTGTATAAATTCTTTTCTGTGTAACTTATATTGACATAAATATTGAATGCTATTCACCACAGTTGGTACTTTTTTAATTCAAAAATTGTAAAATGAAAAAAACCATAAGAAAAATAATGCGCAGGTATGTTGTAACGTTTATTATAAAAATTAAATCAATTTCGCGCCAAAAAGTACTGAAATTTTGGAGCGCTGCATATCGCGATTGTACTGTGTCCTCTAAATCACCGTAAGCTTAAGTGTAACGGTCCTGGTGCTCTAGGCTTCCGTATTAAGCAGTCGAAGTACAGAAATATGGCATCGGATAAATGTTGGCTACTCACAAGGTTAAAAATATTATGTTTTTGCTTCGTGTCTCTTGTTCTCTGTCTATCTCTTGTTACTCCGTTAGATGAAAAGGACAATAAACGTTTAAAGGAAACAGTTCTCATTGTAATCTTTGCAAGAAACAAAGCCCACACATTGCCGTACTTCTTAGGATGGTTAGAAAACCTCGATTACCCTAAAAACAGGATTGCATTATGGTAAGATGACAACTTTTTTTTATCCTAAGCGAACTCTCTTACTTAGAGTCGAATTTAAAAAAACAACTTTTAATTAATTGATGATTTTGTTGCATTATTTCAGCGGGGCGTTGGCTTTTTAAGCAGACGACAACTGATGTTTATTTTTTACAAAACTTAATAAATTCTCTCTTTTAATTGTTTATTTACAGGATAAGAAGTGATCACAACATTGACAACACAGTTGAAGTTTTACACACGTGGTTGAATAAAGAAAGTCAATTTTATCACGATGTAAACTTAAAATTCGATTCAGTGCCAACGAAATTCGAAGATGAAAACAGCTCGACGCATTGGTCACCGAAACGGTTTAGACATATCATACGAATGAAAGAAGAAGCTTTACATGCAGCGAGGATGATGTGGGCTGATTACATTTGGGTAAACTGAAACTCAAGTGTTAAATAATGAAACTAATAGTTTTTTTGTTTTTTTAGTTTGCTGACTGTGATTCATTTATTATAAACAACCAAACCCTGAATATTTTAATAGCGCAAAATCAGTATGATTTTATATAAAAATTGTCGTATATTTTAATTTTATTGTTATTATTATTTTTACAGTGCAATTGTTTCACCAATGCTGGAATCTCTGGGAGCTTATTCGAATTACTGGTGTGGGATGAATGAGAAGGTGTTTGATTTTGTTTTTAAATATTATCAATTAGATAATAATATTTAAAAAAAATTATTTTAGCATTATTACCTAAGAACTGACGAATATATGCCAATTTTGGAACGTAAGAAAAGCGGTTGTTTTGAAGTGCCTATGGTTCATTCTTCTGTTTTGATTGATTTACGTGTGGAAAAAACAAGATTTCTGTCATTCGATCCAAGTAAAAATAAGATATTCACTGTTCCTGAAGATGACATCATTGCATTTGCATTATCTGCTAAGGCTGCTGGTAATATATTTATAATTATTAAATTCAAGAACTATAATTGATTGTTTTTTCTTAGATATTCCTCTCTATGTTGTCAATAAAGATGTGTATGGATCAATCATGGTACCATTGGAGCCAAATCACAAGTTTTCGGATGATTACGAGCAACTTATCAATTTAAAAGTTCAAACATTATGTAAATATAATAACGGTAAGGCTTGATGAAACGTAGAATTAAAACAAAAAATTTATATTTAATATTTTGTTTTCAGTTGAAAATCCTTATATTGAGCCATCGGAGCATTTGTTGAATTACATAAGCGTTCCAGAGTTCGACACATTAGATTTTGATCAAGTAAATTTATTCAGTTAACTGCTTTTTGAAAGTTGAGATTGATTGTTCGCGTTTAGGTTTATTTAATTAATTTAGTACGGAGAAATGAAAGGAGAGAGAAGATGATGGCGGCGTTTCATGACTTGGGCATTAAAGCTAAAGTACTACAAGCTGTCGATGGAAAGTAAGTAATTTTTCACATATTAGAATGTAATTCAATCAGTATTGATTACAGTATATACTTTATTATTAAATATTTCCGTATTTTGGTTTTCCAAGTGTATGATTTGTGCTGACATCTGTAGTCACAATATGATTATTATTTAGTTTTCTCTTTCTCAAATGCCATTAGATGCAGTCTACCATTTTGTAAAGTAATGAAAAATGCAAATAAGTTTATTTACTTTCCCATTTTTTTTTATAACTTGTGTCTGGTGGACTAGAATACTAGACTCACTCGTATAGAATTATCGTTATAGAATTATCGTTTCTACGAGGTTTGAATATATTTACTCGCAGTTTCACAGTTTCACAGACTGTAGATAAAAACTCGATTTCGAGAGTGTGTAAATAAATCGGGAGGGGAAATTGTCTTGCCACTGGAAGGACTGAAAGGCATTGATTTTTTTTGTGTGACAAAAAAATTATCATTCCTGTCGAAACCTAGCACTCGAGATTATTTTACTTTTAAACGTTATCTGTAGTCTGCATTCTAGACAATTATTCACCAAACATGTAGTAATTATCTGATTTTATGCATTTTTTTCGGCTAACTGGCGCCATTGGGTGGTTTATTTTTATTTGATATAACCAGAAGTAAATGAACTTCTGCTGAACTTCTTCTTGCACTTTATTGTACTGTTCAATTGATACCGGGTACTGACTGGCTACGATTTCGAGTACTTATACGCACACATTACTTTAGTTAATAAATTAAAATGCAAAAATAAAAAATTTGAATTATTAGTGCTGCAAATGTAAAAGAAAATTAAAAATGTTTTAAAAAACTTCGGTAATTTCAATCAAAATACGACTGCAGTTCTAATCAGTCTATTGATGATTGTGTGGTGTGAACTTTGATCATATTTAAATACGAATTTGATCAAAATTGGTTGCAGCTTTAATCAGTCAATTGCATCTGTCTGTTATTTTTACAGTTTTCATATTTTACATAGAGAAGTCAGTTTAACATGTCGGTCGGTTGAGTATTCCGTTGATATTCGGTTGATATATATGGTTACACCTTGGGCTAGGATAGGAGAGAGGTGGGAGATAGGTGATGCGCAATAACAATTTTTTTTCCCCGAGTTTTTTGCAATTTTTTTTACTTAGAATAACAGAAATATTACGTATTCAGTCAGCGTAATTGCTTGAAGCAACTAACCAATTGTTTTTAGTACAAACTTCTAAAGTTGAGGCGCTAACTGTTAACTATATTTTTGTTAGTGATGTGATGAAACATAACGATAAGGACACTTTCTAACTTCAAGCTTTAAAAAAATTCTAATTATGGTGTTAATATGGTAATGAGCCTTATTTCATATTTTCCAACGAAATTCACATTGACATAATTACCTACTGAATGGAGTTTTAATTGGGCTGTTAAGGCACGTTGGAAGCTTAAGGGAATTCTAAAGCTAAAGGGGCAGGAAGATCTATTTATCCGTTAAATATCTGATCCTACATTGAGAAAACTCAGTTTGTGATGCTGTGGGAAAACTGTAACAAAGTAACTTTTTCATCTAAATTTATACCTCAAAATAATTTTGGCTCGTGCCATCAAGTTTTTATATGTTAGACGTTGAATTAAGTGAATTGATGAACTGATTTGCATTTCGTATTTAGTTGAATCATACAGATAAAATGTGGTTCGAGTTCACAATATGTTATATCATAAATGCTCGCACTTCATACTTCAGCGCACAGTTTATTTATTTTATTTTACCTGAATTTCTATGGATTACAATCAAAAGGGGTTTTCGTTATAACTGAGTCGTTATATTGAGATTATACTGTATTTTATACATTACATTTCTTTTAATGGGCAAAAAGGAGTTGGAAACTTGTCAAAGACCAGATTTTAGAGCGCAGGATTTGCTGCATTTTTTTGGGTAAAGCCTTGTACTCCCAAAACCATTTCGTGAACGGAATGGTGTTGTGAGCTTTTAATGTTTTTTTTTTCTGGAAACGATATCCCATTTAATGTCAAGAGGAGAAAGAAGTTTTGTCGATTAAAATTTTTTTTTTTGTTAAATTTTTTTAAATTTGAAATGGATAATTTGTATTTTATTTTCCTTATATTTTGATTTTGTGTGAAGAGCCAATCAATTCTTTAAGTATTTTAGAAACTCCACTGTTTATGTGGGATTGAGTTAACTCTTTAATTAGCATCAAATCTCTAATGTAAGAGGAGACCTGATTTTAATGGCAAAGTCCCTGATGATGTCCTAAACTACATAATTAAAATCGTGCTCACATATAGATAACTGGAGTTGACCAATTATTCAACTAATAAATTAATCAAATATTTGCCATTTGATTTTTTTTTCATTTGATGTATGGAAGTTAAAAGGTTAATAATGCTTTAATTAGTATTGTGTTTCTGTGATTGACTAATTTTTACTAAGAAATCAAAATAAATCACGAGAATCATATTTGTAGCTTAAGGATAGAAGATAGAACCTTTAAATCTTTTATGTACAGTACTTGTATGACTTGTTATCGTTTATTTAAATCAATTGATGTTTTGAAGATTATTTTGCATTCAATTAGGTTGTTTGATTTAATAATACAACAACGAATCAATTGGTTTAGTTTCAGAACACTTCTAACTGCCTTGAAAACAAATTTAAGTTTATGTAGGTTTTGTTGTCAGTGATGGGTGAGATGAAAGTTTTAAAAGGAGGAAAAAAAAGGTCAAAAGTCCTTCCACGAAATTTTCTAGGAATTGAGACATCATTTTCACAAAAAAAAAAACTCATGGCTTGGAAGGTTTCTGTCGGTGTTTTATGCTTATTTAGTTCACCTTATAACCTCATGTTCGTTTTCTTAGTGGTCACCAAGAGAGAGAGAGTGAAATCTCTTCTTAAATAACTCACAGTCGTTTAGCTGTCTGATACTAGCCATCTTTATTCATTTAGGAACAAGGTTTGTTTCCACAGAATGCTTTTTTACGCTCTGAACCTATTGCCTTTATGAGCCTCCCAAAGGAAGACCATTTACCTGGCCAAAGAATTCATTTATAATATTAGAATATATCAGTAAGACCAGATGTTTAGAGCATTAACTTTCCTTGAGAGGAATGGCTATTTCACAAACTGCGCAATTTACAACTGGTGGGAATCATATTTATCACGTCTAATGACTCATATCTTATATTTAAAACCATCAAGCAACAATACATTTTTTGTTTTTTAAATTCAAAACGTCAACTTTTTTTGGCTTGAAATTTAATTACTGGTAATACAATAAAATTAAATCAAATTAAAGTTAATTTTTTAATGAAGTCCTTTAACCTTTTAGAGGATTTTTTTTATTTATTTCAAAGTCGTTAAGTTTACGATGTGAGGTGAGCTATTATATTTTAAGAGGTCAGAATCCCGTAAAGTTAGATATATTTCAACTGGTTATAGTTGATGGATGAAAAATTGATGACTAGAGATTTGAGACCTTGAACTATATGATTTTTAAAGCTAAAATGCTCGTTTTAGATATGTTTATTTTGCTTCTCTTTGTTTTGCAATAATAATAAAAAAAGTATTAAATTTTTTGTATAAGTGTTGAGAAAATGTTGGTGAATCTGGGGAGGTATATTTCCTACATTACTACTTGAGTTATGAGTGAGCAAAGTGGGTTTTCTTTCAAGAGTTGTCAGCTTGAGTTACAATAAGCTAGGGACTTTGCAGAACTCGATTTACACACATTTATAACTGGTATTTATAGATTTCAATGTTACAGAAAAGGAATTTTAAAGCTTAAGGTATAAAATCAAGTTCTACAAAGTCTTAAAGTGTTTATTTTACTTTATTGAATAAATACCACCAAAAAAACCTCAATTTTCTGCTTAAAGCTTTAAAAGTTTCCACGAAAATAATAATCAAGCTAAAATAAATAGGTAGTATATGCTTCAGGTATATAAAAAAAAATCTACGTTATCATTATCATTAGGTTTAGTAGTAACACATCATGAAAATAGAGATTTATAGAACCTCTATATACAGGGTGTATCAGAATTCATGTTACACAGAAATAGGGGATATAGAGGGGGCCCAGGAGATCACGTTTCCACTAATCAAAAATTCCAAAAAAAATATCTCACTTAGTCACAGACCCAAAAACAATGGAAGATTTCAAATATCCCGCGTCACGCATACCGCCCACATTCCCAGGTGCGCAGGTTTGCCAGGTTAAAGCGCAATTCTCAAATAAAAACACACAATCGGTAGCCAACAGC
>JH431608.1:0-26200 GCA_000239455.1 Strigamia maritima | reverse complement strand
ATGCTCTACAGCAATAAACTGCTGTTGGCTACCGATTGTGTGTTTTTATTTGAGAATTTGAAAAATTTTTTGAGTTTTTGATTAGGAAACATGATCTCTTGGACCTTCTCTATACCCTCTATTTCTGTGTAACATGAATTCTGATACACCCTGTATATGGTACATGTTATTTTTGCTCTCAGCTTATCTTTGATAAGCTTACAGGTTACATGTACATGGTTGTTTATTGTGATCTCAATATTGTTCTTGCAGAGACTGTAATTTATACAACAGATGAATGTTAATGCACCAGGTATACATAAATTGATGAAGAAGGAGTTGACGAGAACAAATGTTTCATTTGTTATTCAAACTTACCATATTCATGCAATGAACAGACAGTTATGCAAGTTGATGAGAAAACTTACCATAGAGTGTTTGCAAGGCATATTTGCAGCTGTTGTTTGGTTTTGACCTGTTTTATTCCAACCATTTTTGATGAGATGTTTAGTGGCACAGCTTTAGCGAATGGGTGCAATTAATACACATTCAAAGTTTGGCTAATTCTGTGATCAAAAAGTAATACTCTTTTATTATTTTATTTTTTATTTTATTTTTAATAAATATTTAATAAATGTGAGATTTAAAGCGTAGATTTCATGATTTGTTTATTTTGGCTTGAAAAGGACGAAAACTGGAAGTTTTATTTATGGAACATAAAGTTGGGTACGGAGGAGTCAAAGATCCACTTCACAAATGTCAAAAATAGACTTAA
This sequence comes from Strigamia maritima, assembly GCA_000239455.1. Lineage (NCBI taxonomy): Eukaryota > Metazoa > Arthropoda > Chilopoda > Geophilomorpha > Linotaeniidae > Strigamia > Strigamia maritima. Next base: position 25,446 of record JH431608.1, on the reverse strand, counting down.
AATTATTTTTAAAATAAATTTATATTATAATTTTTTTTACATGCAACGTTTTTATATATGTTTTTTACAGTAAGGTTTTTGAAGGCTACTAACAATATTAACTACTCTATGAAGGAAAGTAAAAGTAGCCGTCATCTTAAATTTTATAATATACGTTAATAAAATTTTAGCTTTAAAAATTTTCTAGAGAAATAACACGTCCAAAACTGATCTATCGCTTTGTTGCTCAAAATGTAACAAATTCATTTAGATACAATTGGATGTTGGATACAAGTGGATGATGGTCGATTACTTTTGGGAGTTATAAATTAAAAACTCAGGGGCAGATGTGCAGTTTGCCCTGACGGTTGCTGAGATTTGTTTATTTCTCGATACGCTTGAGAAATATTATCAGACGAGGCGATTTTTGTTCGAAAATTATACTGGAAATTAGAATATAATTTCTTTCGGCATGTTAAATGTAGCGTACATAGGGAATAGGGATGCAATTACAGTCATCTTAATCTTTGCACGCAACCGGATGCAATTAAAAAGCTTAAGAAAATCAATACCGATAGTGTATTTTTGAAGACTTTGAACATTTGTGGATCAAAGAATTATTTTTTAAATCTGTAAAATCATTGTTGAGCAAAACATTTCAAACTTATTATATTTTTGATTAAAAAAAGAAAAAATCATTCCATTAAATAAGCCAATACCCTGTACATCCAAATTGATTTATAAACAATTACAGCGTTACTATACTTATTATAACACTAATAAATGTTAGTGTTTAACACAGGTTAAAAATAGCAAACAAATGATAAATGAATCATTTTAGTAGGATACAGAAATTGTTTTGTATTTTCCACTTTGAATCCAAATTTTACATTTTAAATTGGGAATTTTGGTCATAATGTTTAAAATGAATAATACAAAACATCTTCTAAATTTATTATAAACAAAATATACCGTTTTTAATACAGGCGTATTAAAACTACTTCTTGTTTTGCAAATGTTTTGTTACTCCAGTTGAAAATTTTAATGCAAACTATGAAGTACAGTGAACTCTCTCTAGACGGGACATACTGTAGACGGGACACTCTGTACACAGGACACATATTTCTGGACCCAAATCGTTTTAATCATACAGAACGTCACCCACAAGGCCGGACACTCTGTAGACAGGACGCTTTTATACGGACCCGACGGTGTCCCGTCTAGAGAGAGTTCACTGTAGTTTATGAATATCCTATAATATAAAATAAAATCACAATAAAATGACATCAGCGCCATTTTCCTTCATCAATTCCTTCGTCTGATAAATTAGCGTCGATTGCCTATTACCATAAGTTGACTGCATCCGGATGGAGCTACCAGTTGTATCAGTTCTTGATCGCACTGATGAGCTATTATCATCTCGTCTGCTTCGACTTATTTTTCTCACATTGACTTGCCCGAAACAAGCCCGGCGCATCCTCACAAGAGCTTTGCGGATTTCCTTCATTCGAGCAGCATATATAATGGGATCTACGAGAGACTTGATAATGATCAGTGTGTTTATAGTAAACGTGACAGAAATCAATGTAATTCGCGGCAACTTTAGAAACGAGAAACGACAATCAAAGCACGTAACTAAGAAAAAACAACAGCTGGCATCCACCCGATGAGATAAGTACCTAGGATAAGAAGGGTTGTGTAAATAGCTTTGACATTTCTATTTAATTGGTTGCGGTTTTGATTTTGAAGGATCCCTTTCTGATGCTGTCGCACCAATACGAATATGTGCGCATATACAATGGCCATGAGGAGCAAGGGCACAAAGAAGAGAACACTGGTGACGATTCTGAACGGGAATTCACCGAAGAAGTTGAAATTTGTGCAGTATATGGATTGATAAGCACTGGCTGTGAGTGATGAGAAGTAAATAAAGTAAAAGAGTAATGGCACCGTCCACATGATTACTATGCAGAGCATGGTCGTGCGACGAGTCATGGTTGAGGCATAGTGCAGTGGACGTAGAATGCCGATGTAGTGGTTGATGGCCAGAGCTAGGAGGTGTAAAACGGATGACACCATGCCTGCCATGCGAAGGGCTTCGAGTGTCAGGGCTCCGCACTGGTAATACAATCCCAAATGGATCTTGTAGGCAGCAGTTAGCAAACTGTTGATCAACAGGCCGAGACCTATGACTAGGGATAAATAGGCGTTTGTTAGTGCTAAACTGATGCTGAAACACTGAGTGGGTGTCATATGGCGCAGCCATCGGACGGCTGCGACGATAATGAGGTTGATGACGATTGATATGACACAGAAAAAGAGCATGATGGGAATAGCAATTTTGTAGAAGGTTAAGACGTTATCGGTGTAGACGAAATTGTTTTGCGGTTCGTTGATGACCGAGTAGTTGTCGAAAATGGGGAATAGAAGTGTTCCGTTGAAGCCATCTGTAGCTTTTAAGATCCACGTTGGTGTGTCATTGAGCAAATGCGAGTATGTTGTGGTTGTTGTTCTTTCGTCGTGCACGGAGTCATCTGGTAAAGTCATTGATGACAGTGAAGTGGCCGCAGATGGCGTTCTATGAGAAATGAGGTGTAACGATACATTGAGTGCAGTTTGTAACAACAGAGTCGCTATAATATGTCCATAAAGTATTTTCATGTTATTTTTAAAAGTTTCAAATGGAAATACAAAGAAGAATTTCTAATTAATTTTCTATTGATTTGAGAAAAATGATTATTGGATATAGGAAACTTACAGTTCGATTAATGTGTGCAAAGTTAGACGTCGTAACAGCTTGGAAGTCGATTCATCTTCGTTCTGCTGGTTAGAAAAACAAAGAGAATAAATTCTCTGTATGGAAACGGAACAATTTTAATTTATTTTTAATTCCAGTTAAATCTTTTCTCCTGATAAGTGCATGCGTGAAAAAAAAATTTTGCAATGATTTTTTCATGCTTAGGGCATTTCAACCTTGCTTAAAGAGATTCAATCCAGAGTAAATAATAAAACTGACAAGTCTGTGGATCTATTGAATTATTTTCTCGAAATGGATTTGGCAGGAAAAACATGTCTTTTTTTTATATCTGTCAAATTGGTGTGAAGCCATCTTATATGGGCAATAGAGAATTGGTTTTACCAATATGTTAGCTGTCATTTTTCTTTATCAATAATTGAGTTGAGGTTACACATTGCTACTTGAAGTGGTTTTGTATAGCACAAAACCACTTTGTCTCCGATAAAATTGTCTTACAAGTTTTGTATGATTAGTTTTGAATATTGAAGAGTTAAAGTGTTGTTTATATTAATGACTCTATCTCTCTTTTTTGTTTGTTCTATTTTAAATTTATTACATAAATTTGTGCATTTGTCAGAGATTTGTTACTTGTTAAAGAGTAATCTTGGTTGCTAGAATTAATGGTGCTGCACATGTTAGGACATTGATGAAAACTTTTCTATATAACATTGCTAGTGTGAAATGAGCAGAGCTGGCAATAATACCACTAAAGGATGGATTGCCAGTCTAGCACTGCGATTCAACAACATGAGTTTTTTAACCGCAACTACTTTAATATATGCTATTGGATTTGGATTTGGAATTAGGAATGTAACTTATTTTTCAATTATAGACTATAGTTGTGATATTTATTTCGATGAACAGTGTGGATTGACAACAAACTCAGTATTTTGCTGGATATAATTTATTTGTTTTGCTACTATAAGTTTACAAACAAATATTTCTTAAGGCTTCATTTTATAAAGGAAATGAGATTTTTGTATGGACTTTGGCCTTTTGGTGAAAAAAACAACAAATTACTTGGTTTCGTTCTTTGGATTCGTTACCATAGTAACACTAAATTGAGACTAGAAGCTTTGCAATTAATTCTACGTACTATAAGTTAAGTTGCATACAGCATCGTATGATTCTGAAACCATTAGAAAGCAATAAGATTGTAATCATTTACTTTCAACACTCACGGGCATTTTTTATACGTCTTCTTAAAACTAAATATGATTATGAAGAATAACAATGGTTGCACAACGAGCACTATTTTAAAATTTGCTTCTGGTATACTACTAAGAGATTTGGCTGATATGCTTATGAGACAACGAACCTCAAATAGAAATCACTGCAATTCCATCCCACTGGGATTCATTACTTTTATTAGATGATAAATTAAATGTAAGGTAGAAATTTCACATATTAGGTGGAAAAAATATCGGTATCCGCAATCTTCTTAACTGCAGATGGAATTAAAATTCTTGAAGATTAAATTGAAATCCTGACGATGCTATTAAAAATCCCATGCATTTGCTCGGGCTAACTTTAGTGCTTTTAATAATTTAAAGTAAATTTCTAGTGTCTGTTTTCAACCTATTTGTATTCCAACAAGCTTTAAACACAACTGAAATGAACATGAAGGCTGTCATGTTGGAAATTTAATAATATTATACCCATCATAACAGTACAAGCATCAGTGTGTTCGATGGCAAGTGGAAGTGCATGCATTTATCAGGTGAAAATAAAGTAGAATTTGCAATTTTGACATGAAAAAGGAGTACTTCTGCAAAAAAGGTCTTTGATCTTATTATTCATTTTTCTGTTTTGCATGAGTGGAAATTGAATTTTGCATTTAGTCCATTCATGCAAAATGAGAGGATTTACGGTAAATTTCATTACATTTAAATTCTTTACCGACATTCGACATTATCTAACAGCATGATGTATTGTTGTCAGAAAATTGAGATGTTGCATTTTTTTTTAAATTTAGGGTGTTGAAGATCGAGGTTATTTATTTTATTCATAGATCGATATAGCACTTATATTTAAAGATTTGAATTTTTTGGGTGCAAAATATCTCTTGCTGCATGTGTATGAGCTTGTATGAACTTATAAAAAAATAGGATGTGTGCATTCAATTCTCTTTAAGTTTTATTTAAATGCTGTGTGTGTGTCTGAAGTTTGTCTTTGGAAGAAGAGTCAGTCGATCAAAACGTTATTCATTAAAGTTCATTTCAATCAAGTACACTTTTGACTTGCCACCTGTCTTATTATTTATTCTGCTGACACATTTACTTTCTGAATATAGGACAAATGAAAAAAAATGATAAATCTGTTATCTGTTTTCTGTTTTATGAAATTGAAAATCGATTTTAAATTTAATTACAACATTCTCCTTCGGTATTTGCAATTATAAATAGAATAGAATTTTATATATTAAATTTAGCATTCAAATCTGAATTTGTATAATTCGTATTGATATTCATATTTATTTTAATACCCATCATTCCAGAGATTTTACTAAGCACATTCAATCTACGAAGAGAAAATTTCGACTTAACATAAATAGACTGTAAAGATGGAACGAAAGATGGAGACAGTGGGAAATAAAATGTGTGGCTCCAGTCAAGGTGTAGTGGACTAAAATTTTGAAATTTGACTTTGAAGATTTTGTTGCTTAACCGCAATGAGGCGGCAAAGTGGGGGTTGAAATTTTTAAGCTAGGCCTACTTTATATAGTGAAACCCGAGATTTCTTAGCTAGAATGAGGCCCAATGTGGGCCTGTAAGTTTCTTTGCTAAGGTCCTTAACTAAAGTGGGATCCGATGTGATGGTGTGGAATATGCCTTTTTTTTGCTAAAGTGAGGCCCCTTGTTTCCTAAGTAAAGTGTAGCTCAGACAACGCGTGGAAATCTTATTTCTCCATATCAACCCGTAGAAATATGACGTCCCACTTCAAGCAGTAAAAATCTTACGTCTCCAACCCAAAATCTCACAATTATCCCATTATGTATCCAATCCAATCCTGTTGAAATCCTAAATTATTAAACCAGAAAAGGAGAATTAAACCACGGAGTTAAATAGTCTAAAAGGAGTAGAAACTTCTATCGCTGCAAATGCGTGCGTGGCATGTGAGCGTCGTCGAGAGCAGGGCGAGATGTCAAGGGATAGCGACCATTTTTACCTTCATGATTTCAATGAATTTTGATGAATTTCGATGCTGATTTAGGAGAATCATGGATACTTTATGGATACTTTTAAAGATCATCTACCCTAACTTATCTTTAAAAGTATCCATAATCATCGATTCTTTGTCATCATCGAAGCTTTGTTGTAAGGTTTGGAAAATTACATTTTTGCATAGCTCCGTGCTTGGATTATGGGTTTCTATAGAGCCATCCGTAACTCCAAATGAAAGGTCATGGACTCCATCAAACAGAGCACAGAGGGTCAGAGGCGACGATTTTGCTCACTGTAAGTTTTTGTATTTTGTATTTTTAAAAACCGCCAACTTATATCCACAAATTACGGCAGAAAATATCAAAAACCAAACAAAAGGATTCAAGATAGATAGAGACGAACCACACGCGGTTCCATTTGCAATTATTTAAATATTTGCCACTGAAACATCACCAATCGATGGCAATCATATAATTGAAAGCTTTGATTCACATATTATAACAGCATAGTTTTACAAAGACCACAATCTAATGGATTGGAAATACAAATGTTAATTCTGCAGATAATCCCCATCCCACCCACAAATCTTTTCATAGGCAGCTGTTACGTGTTGTTGTAGTTTTAAACATCAAATATGTTTGTATCTAAAGTCTATTTACCTATAAGTTTGGAGTAACTCGGATTGGTCGTGGCAATTAACTGTTAAATGGTGTTGCGCATAACAAAGTAGTTCTAAACCGGTCAAGACCGGTTGTCAAATGTTCGACCGAGCCATCTATTTATTCAAGATGGTGGTTTCACGCGGTTTGACCGGGCCATCTATTTATTCGAGATGGCGGTTTTGCACGGTTCGACCGGGCCATGATTAAAACTAATCATGGACTGGGCCATCTATTTCTTCAAGATGGCGGTTTCACGCGGTTTGTTTAAAAATGACCTTTACTTTCATTGGTTACTGTCAGACATGTGACTTAGGGTATGAATACTTTCCTGCGATCAGTCCACTGACCAATCCGAGTTACTCCAAACTTATAGGTAAATAGACTTTACATGAGCTAATTATCTACAAAAAAATTAAGTTATCATTTAATTTAATTTAATTTAGATTTTCTACTGCTTGCACTAATTTTTATTTTCTTTGGTTATCGAAAAAGTTCAAAAAATAGCAATAGTCACTATATTGCTGTACAATATGAACTAATGCTTTCAAATGTTGCAAACAATTAACAGTAGTTACCACTTGGTTACAGCATAGTTACTACTTAATTAGGGCATAGTTACTACTTGGTTCCAGCATAGTTATACTACTTGCTTACAGCATAGTTACTACTTGCTTACAGCATAGTTACTACTTGCTTACAGCATAGTTACTACTTGCTTACAGCAGAGTTACTACTTGCTTACAGCATAGTTACTACTTGCTTACAGCATAGTTACTACTTGCTTACAGCATAGTTACTACTTGCTTACAGCATAGTTACTACTTGCTTACAGCATAGTTACTATTTGCTTACAGCATAGTTACTACTTGCTTACAGTTAAGAAGGATTTGGCCAATCAATTATCTGCTTTAAATGTATTGGTAGCAGCACAATATCTGGACACATTAATTTAAATGCTAGAGAAAGTAGGATTGAACAGGCAAAAATTCAAGCAAACTGAAATCTAAGAAGCTTACAAACTTTGATCCCTTGGGAAAATAGCAAAATAGATGAGGAAATTTCAATTTTTAAGAATTTCTACAATTTCCGCCATGGGATTTAAAAAATTTATTGGAAAAACACTTCAAAACCTTTTGTTTATCAATTAATATTTTCAAAAAAAGATTATTAGTTACCACTTGGTTACAGTATAGTTACCACTTGGTTACAGCATAGTTACCACTTGGTTACAGCATAGTTATCACTTGGTTGCTGCATAGTTATCATTTGGTTACACACTCACAATATTGTGACTAGTTAGTTACAGCATATAGTTACCGGCCCGGGAGTTTAATATATATAGAACCAGATCTTTACCTAGGAAATAAGTCTCAAGTTAAATATACAAAGGAGTAAGTTGTGGTTAGCTAAAGCTTTTTAATATAATTTGATCAGAAGTTTTTTTTTTATTGTTGTTCCAATCTTCATCCTGGAGACCGTCGACAGAATCCAATGATGATCTCCAGATGAGAACAAACGAATAATTTATTTTTGTGTGTAAATAAAGCAATTTTTGCTTTATGTATAAGTATCTTTTACCTAAGATATGATGTAAAAAGGTTATATCTGCTCGTCTTTTGTGCCATAAAGCACAAAAGAGGAATAATTCGCTTTTCATTTTTTTTTGTGGTGGATGCTATTACCTATAATAGATGTTGACATTCATATTTTAGTGTTACCCAACAGGTGCATATGGTAATTGTAATCCCCCTACAGGGAAACGTTCATATCAATAAACACATGTAAAAAAATACTGTCAACCCTTCATGCACGCATTAATTCAATCCTGCTAAAATCAATTCCATCCGCCACTAATAACGACAGGTTATGGGACCAGACGCTTAAACCACTGCTGAAAAAGATTTTCAGATGGAAAGGAGCCAGAAATAGACAAAAAATTCGTAAATATTTACACAAAAAATATACAAATGCAATATGTCGGCCTCCATTCCCAAAAGCGATCGTTTGGACAGCACAAATTACGCCACTTGGAAAATAATAATCGAGGCGGTATGCAAAAAGAATAAATCATGAAACTACGTCAATGCCAAGACCAAGAAACCAGAAGCCACAGATGCTGCAGCACTCGCAACCTGGATCCAAGGGGACGATGACGCGCAAAATGATCTCATCTTGGCATTAAAACCGTACCAAATTCTACACATCCAAAATTTGCCTGAAACGAAATCAGCAAACGACATTTGAAAACGACTGCAGGATATCTACGTCTCAGAAATCGTATCACTCGTTATCGACGTAATGACTCGAAAATTTGAAAACGGGAGCGACCTTGAGAAACATCTAAATTTTTACTCCAATACGGCGCACAAACTCACAAATCTCGGCGAGAAAATTTCCGACAAAGTGATTATTGCCTCGCTATTAATCAGTCTACCAGATAATTGAAGCCGTTGTGGACCTACTTCGTACTGTGGTGAGGTCCAGAAGCCCTTCTGTATTGACCGGTACACGTTTTTAGCAAAAATCCAATAAGTTGAATTTCGATGGAAATCCCGGAAACTTGATGCCGCCCGCGGTGGCCCGGCTCCCGCAGCGGTGCAAGCCAATCTCCGTCGAAATAAAAGTTGGCTCTAAAAATGCACTTTAGAGCAGTTCCGATAACAGGAGCATGTTCTGCGTGCTTAGTTGAGTCAGGAACATTGATTTCATAATTATAACCTGATTGGTTAACTTTGTGGCCCAAAAACAGCAAGTTTGACTTCCAAAGTCTGAATTATGCCTAGTTAGGCCTTCCAGGTGCACTGAGTATGGAAATGCCTCGTTTTTGGCTGTGTCAACCTCCTTGGTGACCGCAACTGAGTGTGCTTGTATGCCACAAGTGAATACAGGTAAAATATTGACTCAACTCACAGTTTAAAAGCCTAAATAAAACAAACTGTTTTATTTCCTAGATGGAAAAACACTTGGAGGACATCTTGTCCTCATACATGAAGTTCAGAGCAGGAATGATGTCATCACCTCATGACATCATGACAAAAAGTTACATACAGTATAGAATAAGACAGGCAGCAATCAAAAAACAGTAACGTCACCTGGCTTCAAAATATACAACTATAAATGCTGTAAATTCCCCAAACAATTCCAAATTGTACATTAAGGTAATTACAACATTAAGTAACTTAAGGTTACAAATAAATACACTCATACTGTACACATTACATCGAAATAAACCTGTGTACAGTACTATATTACATAATACTTTCTGTATAAGCACCTCTGGTGCTCTCAGTATACATTGTGCATCTAAGGTTTGTTAAATGCACATTGTATTTACAAATTAATACAACTTAGACCACAGTGGGTGATTTATTCCAAATAAATTACACACTGTGTTTACAAATATTATAAACACTTTTCGCTTGCTAAAAAAAACACCATTTTATTTACCCTTGGGTGTTCCTAACACTCACAATAATTTTGCCGCAATTCGAAGCACAATTCGCACAATGTAGACGTTGCCAACACTCGACAAAGTGAAAAATATGATCAGAGGACAATCCAGACCGAGGCCAACAAAACTCAGACTCTGCATTGTTTACAAAAAACAACACTCACAAAAAATCATACGATAACAATTGAAAAAATGACAACAAGGACCAGAAATTGAACCAAAAACAATTTCCAAAGCGGGACCCAACTTCAAAATGTGTCCATTGTGGCCGAAACAGTCATGAGTTGAAAAACTGCTGTTTTCGACTCCAACTGCTAGAAAAAAACAAATCTGAAAACACCTCACGTGCGGACGAAGCTTTCACCATAGCTTCAACCTGCCACATGCAAGAAGACGCAACCAGCTGGATTTTGGATAGTGGGACAACTTCGCACATGTGCAACAGTAAAAACAGTTTCATAAACATCAACAAAGATGATATCCAGAATGTGAAAATGGCGAGCTCGGCCACAACTAAAGGCAGCGGAGTTGGAACAGTTAGAATCACCGAGGAAAATGGACTTTCAATGACGTTATCGGACACTATACTAGTTAAAGACCTGCGCACAAACCTGATGTCAGTGAACAAAATAACTGATAAAGGTTTTGAAATTCATTTCTCAAAAAATGCCGTCAAAATCATAAACGTAAGGATGCAAAAACTGACACTGACCGCACAACGCAATGGGAGCTTATACATCATCGACAAGACGAGCGACGAGGCGAGCATGGCATCAACAAAGTCAACTTTGCAACAATGGGACGAAAAGTTGGGGCACTTAAACAAGCAAGATTTTTGCAAAATGATCACTTTAGGCATCATTGATGACGCCAACATTAAAACCAGCGATTGACTCGGCACGTGCAATGTCTGCATTAAAGGCAAACTTACCCAACTGTCATTCCCAAAAATAAATGAAAGCAAGAGCGATGAATTAATACATTCCGACGTATGCGGGCCAATGCGGACAAGCTCACTCGGCAGTGCTCGTTACTTCGTGACTTCGTGACAGGTGCAGATAGAAAGCCGTATATTTTCTAAAGAAAAAATCCGAAGTTCCTGCTGCATTTAAAGAATATAAAGCGTATGCAGAAAATAAAACGGATCGGAAAAAACCAAGAAATTCAGAAGCAACAATGGAAAAGAATATCGCAACAATGAATTCGACAATTTCTTAAAAACAAACAGCATCAAACGACAACTCACCATCGACTACACGCCACAGCAAAATGGCTTAGCCGAACGAAGAAACAGAACACTTGTCGAAATGGTCAGATGTGAACTTTTGGACACAAAACTGCCATCATCATTCTGGGCCGGGACCGTTTTAACGACCAATCACGTGCGCAACAGATGTGTATCGAGGACCAGGACGACCACAACTCCTAAAGACTGGAAAACCTGGACGACCAAAGGTGGTTTACGCCGTACGAAAAATTCCCGAAGACGCAGTCACCAACTTTATTGACGGGGAGGAGATTGCAAACTTTGTTGAAGGGACAGACCCAACGACGGCGCAAGAGGCCCTCAACAGCAATAATCGCAAAGAGTGGACAAAAGCCCTAAAAGACGAATATGACGCACTAATCCGAAATGAAATGTGGGAAAAAGTTAAAAGATCGCAAAATTGTAAGACAATTGGAAGTAGATGGGTTTTGCGCACCAAACTAAACGCTGATGGATCTATTCATAAACGAAAAGCCAGACTAGTCGCCAAAGGCTTCTCACAGCGCCCAGGAGTCGACTACGATGAAACTTTTGCGCCTGTCGCATGTGCAAACTTTATACGCATGATCATGGCGCTCGCGGTGGAACACAACCTCGAGATTCAGCAAATGGATGTTATTTCTGCATATTTAAACGGTGAATTGGAGGAACAAATATTTATGGAAAAACCGGAGAGATTCAGCAAGATATCGGGCACCCAAGATGACAACGTATTATTATTGAAAAAGACATTATATTGACTAAAGCAGTCGGGACGCCAATGTACCGCAAGCTGGACGAAAAACTCAAGAAATTTTAAAGCCCTCCAAATCAGATCCATATATCTATTTCAAAAGGACCAAGAAGGAAATCACCATAGTCGGCATTTATGTCGACGACCTAATAATTGCCACAAACAACAAAAAATCAATGAGCGAACTAAAGTCAGGACTTGGAAAAGAATTCGAGATGAAAGACTTAGGCGCTATAAAATACTGTTTAGGCATCGAGTTCAACCAAGACTTAAAGACGAACACTGTTACAGTAAGCCAAGGAAAATATACACTCAACGTATTGAAGAGGTTTGACATGGAAGATTGCAAGCCCATAGCCACCCCACTCTATGTAAACAGCAAATTAACCCGATCAACGACGGAACCAAAGAAAAGAAAAAAAGAAATTCAAAACTTTCCGTACCAGAGTTTCGTCAGCTCGTTAATGTACTTAGCAGTATCTACATAACCAGACATCGCCTATGCTATTAGCGCGTTGAGCCAGTTCTGTTGGTGCAACATGATAAATTTCATCACATTTATTTATTTTTCTTTGAATTTATTGTAAAAATGAGTTTTGTTGTTCAAATTGTATAAGTATTCTGTATTATTTGTTTTACACTTGTTTTGTATTTTGTGATTTGATTGTGTATGATTTACTTGTATGATTTGTAGTTTTGATGTATTTTTAAGTGCATCAGTTTTTACCATTGGCAATAGATGGCGCTGGCTCGCTCTATTGTCATTCCACTTTTTAGGGTTTCTTAACACTCTGGTTTTAGAGCTTGCCAAGATGGCAGCATGATAAACAACTGATGTCTAAGTGCTTTATTATCCTGCGTCTGATTGAGTTATTTCAACTTAAGAATATATTATATTTTGATATTATAAGTAGCACATATAACAGCCTAACTGAGTGCTTAGTATATTTATGTGTGCAAACTAAAGCAGGGACTTTCCCAGCAGGTTTGCTTAGCACAAGAGAGTTAGGCTTAAGCACTAGGCCTAACTCTATTGTGCCAAGCAAACCTGCTGGGAGCAGAAACACTGTTTGGGATTCTCCCATTTGTGTATGTCAACAAAACAACATCTTCACATAAACTGTATTAATGCTCAGGTTGTTGAGACAATCCCATAGAGCACAGTTAAAAGCAATTTTTAGGCATTTTTCTTTCTGTAACTCATCTATCCAGATCAAACCTTTATAAACCACAAATTGAGAAGCTGTGTACCGCTGCTAGGTACAAGTTCAAGTTCAACTCGAATTATGACGCACAGCACATCGCGGCCGGCAAGAGAGTACTCAGATACTTAAACAGAACGCCGAAATTGGGACTGACATTCAAGAAAAGCATGGAAAAACTTGCAGGTTTTGCGGACGCAGACTGGGCCGGTGATGTGAACGACAGACACTCACACACTGGCTATTTCTTCAAACTCTCGGACTGTGCCATAAGTTGGGCCACACGTAAGCAGAAAACCGTCGTCTTATCAAGCACGGAAGCGGAATACATGTCACTATCTGACTGTGCAAAAGAAGCCATCTGTTTGCGTGGTCTTTTGGAGGAAATTGAGAGAAAAACTGAAAAACCAACTCCGATATTGATATTCAACAATAACCAGAGCGCAGCTAGGATCGCAGCAAACCCAATACATCACTCGCGAACAAAACACATTGATGTCCGTTATTATTTCGTTCGTGAGGCTCAAGAAAATGGAATCATAAGCATAAGTTACATGCTGACCGCGGAAATGCCAGCTGATGCGCTAACTAAGGGATTATTTTCAGTTAAGCACATCAAGTTCATTAGGGGCCAATCATGGTTGACCTGTGACTAGCGTCAACCAGGGGGACAAGGTATATGACAGACTGAGGAGCCAGTGGTCAGACAGTAGCTTGACAACCAGCAAGCTGAACACACCTTGTTCAGCCCTGGATCATTCTGCCCACTGTCCCTTCCAATGAAGGTTGTTGATAGGCATAATTGGTGGTACCGTGACGTTGGATGCAGGGAAGCGACGCCGACCCCTAGACAACAATAAAAGGCCAAAACCTAATAATACGGTGTCGTCTCTGTCTTCCCATCGTGACTTGGATGTCCGGTGCATGACTATTATCTCCATGATAGGATTGCATGACCCCAATGATCACAAAACTACAGGTCTACAGTATGACATGAATTATTTAAGACCGACTGAGCTATAGTCACTTATTGACATACATCGGTACAGATAGCATCAATTCTTTAAATTTTCGCTAGAGAAATTATTAAAAAATTATGTGCAAATATATATTAATAATAATAAACGCTATTGGAAATAATGTCATAAAAATGGGTAAAGCAATGTTCCAAAATGCACATTTTTTGGATACAAAACTGCACTATTTATAAGTGTAAATATGCAGTGTAAAGTATGCTTTCCACAAAGTCAGGTGGAATAAAGGCATAACACCTGAAGAGCTAAAATGTGCATCCCGGGACTTTACATTTTGTTCTTTTTTTGGTTTTATGTAGCATTGAAGTTTATTTAAAACATGAGGATTTCCTGAATATTTTATCTTACACTTACTTTGTTTTCTACAACACGCTGTACAGATTTGATAATGGAACATCATGTAGCAAATTAACACATTTACTTACTAAATAATTTGACTTTTTCCTGTTTATTTTCTTTTGAGTTAAAGCAAAACTTGTGCATAACAGTTTATTTTAAAGTTAAAGGAACTATACAATTCAATAATTATAGCTCAAAATCGCTTTTATTTCAGAAAATTCAATGTTTGTTTCAAGAAAATACAAAAAAAAAATTTCTTGAATATTTTTACAGAAGAACTAATTTATACTGTAAGTCAATTTCAAACTTTCATATTTTTTTTAGATGAATTATCGATTTTTAAATCTTTTTTATTACAGAGTTATTGCTAAGACCCTTTTAAGCAATAAATTAGACTTTATACAATATATGGTTGTTAAGTGTTTATGATCTTTGTGCTATGAAAGTGATAACTGGTTTCTAATTAAGTTAAAAAAAATGAAAAGTTGATAATTAGGATTGAGATGAATATTAGTATGATTTTACGGTATGAAGGTAATTGTGCATACTTTAAGTTAGTTTTTATAGCATCTACATTTTTTCCTTATTTTATCAGAACAACAACCATCAAAACTATCTTTGTTCATGTGCTATTACTATATAAATAAGTTGGCTTAAGTTACATGTTTAAAACACAATCTCGAGTTTATTACTCCTATAACAATATTATCAAAGCTAAAAGTGGGAACACAAGTGTTGTCGTAATACCTGGCTAACGTTAAGTTGGTACCTAATGGAATTAAAGCTGACATGAAATTAACTCGCCATTATTTCTTGGCAGATTGCAGCTTCTGATTAAAATTATTACTCAGTTTGTTACAGTTCATGGCACGGGATAAAAATTAAAAAATATTTGTCAAGTTTTATTTTATATATTTGAAGACTTAAATACTCACAACTGTTTCACAGTCCTTAACTATAATCTATAATACATTTGAGCGAGACTAATAAATCGCTAATGCGTCACCTCATTTCCTTTTTATGTGCAAATTTAGCTTAATCAATCTTCTTGTGGTCGTATAAGAAGATTGATTCGTTTTTTAATTAGACTCTAAAATTTTTTTAAACACATTTCTCGCCCGAAGAGTAGACGACAACTTCAGCTTCATTTATTTTTTTGACTGATATTGAAATATTGAAGTTTTATTTAAATTTTGACAATTTTTTTTTAAATTTTTTATTTACACATCCAAAAGTGATACAGAAAATAAAGACTTCAGTTTACAATGGGTGGTTTAACAGCAGCATAAATCAGTTGTGTCATTACTTTTCTACCACATTGATAACTGCCAACACCTGTCAACGTCACGTGCAACTCACACTTTTACGCCACCTATCCTGAATTCTAATTCCATTATCCTTGACTTTCCACTTTCCACTTTCGACTGCTGCCATTTGTTGACCATTTATAGTTTGTCGTGTGATAGTATTGACTTTCTTTTTTGACACTCACATTACGAAATTTTACTTTTTCTCAGTGACTTTGAGAAGGCTCCGCAGGGGAAAAGGGGTCGAAGGAAGGACGTTGCCTATCCCCTGTGTGCCTTGACAAAATCTTATTTTTGCTTGATAGATTTTATAGCAATTGTGCATTGGGTTGCTACAGCAACTCGATATCCTACAGTATAAATCTTCTTTTTCAGTGCTTAGCTGCCAGATTTTTCTTAGATTCTCAACAGCGTGTATGATATTCTGTGATTCTGTGATTACGTCGTAATTTAATTTTAAAAAGTTTTAAATCAGAGTCGAAGCGCATTTCTGTGATTACGTCGTAATTTAATTTTAAAAAGCGCATTTCTGATATTTGGCCAAATGAACTCAAAAAATTTCTATGAGATTATGTTTCTATTCTAAGTCAACTGGAATTATTTTCAGCAGAAATAAATTCATATCATGTTCTCAAAGTAATATGTAATACAAAATTTAGGTCAGTGAGTGAAGATAATTACTGCTAAATAAGCACTGCTTCCTTATGTGTTGCAATTAACTTTGGTCATGAAAGTCAAAAAAGATGTTGTTTTAGTTAATTAAAAGTACATTTATTTCAATTTTATACTGGCTAGTAGGAACTTGAAACTCATATATTTTCTTGTCTTTGGTGCAACTTTTATCTTGAGATTCCTTCAGATTTCTAGCTGGTACAATAGGAACATTATGTAAAACAAAGAGAATTTATGATGAAATGAAGATGGGGCTTGAACTCAATTACAGAGTTGGGCAAATTTGAATAAAAAATAAATGAGGTCCCGAGGTCTTTCATTTTGAACTTGAAGATGTAATTTCAAAATGATAGGTTACCGTCATGTAATGAATGTACTTGAGAGTTGATTTTGTTTCTTAAAGGGAATCGAATAACAATTATGAAATTGCAACGAGTTTACAACAAACACTGAGCCGTGAAAATAACCTTTTAACGAACAGTAATAATAGAATTGTTTGGAGAACAGTTCTTAAAAGTTTCTCAAAATAAATGTTTTTTTTTAACGTTTGAAATATAGATTTCTGAAGAGGTGAAAGGGTGCCATTTTTAAAAAATTTATAGTAATTTCATCCAATCATTACAAAACTTTAGGATATAATTTAACATGCAGTAGTACATAGCATCCTAAAGTTTTATAATAATTGGATGAAAATTGAAATTACTATGAATTTTTTTAAAAAATGGCGCCTTTTCACCTCTTCAGAAATCTATATTTCAAACGTTAAAAAAACATTCATTTTGAGAAACTTTTAAGAACTATTCTCCAAACTTTTTTTGCATCTTTTCATTAAAAAAATTAATTCTACATCAAGTGGTTCTTGAGTTATTCAAGTTTTGACACTTTCCTGCGAGAATCAGTTGTTAAATTTGACCCTTTTCTTCTAGAGTCAACTGTTTGCTTTGACCATGATTCACAAATTGTGCAAAAATCTAGAGTCCTCTGATAGCAGAGGTTTGATTTAGCATTAATAAAACGCTTGCATAACAATTTTGAGCAAATTTTCTACACAATTTCCAAACTTTTGTCCAGGAAAAAATGAATTTCCAAACTTTTGCCCTTTCTACATTTTTTGTATTATTTTTTTTGCCTGTTTAATGTTTCATAAAATTCTGAAAAAATTGTATTTAAGAATAAACATATTTAACATTAATTTCTCAAAATTTCAGGTTATTTAGATATGAGTTTTTTTAAAGTTATGCCTTTCCAAACATGACATTGCAAGTTTTGACACTTGCGAGTTTTACGATGAACGTATGGACCAACGTAAGAATTCAATTGTTACGTTGATCTGTACGTTTTAACAATCACGTATCAACGTGATACGTGATACGTTGATACGTTAATACGTTTGTACAAATTTCAAGTGCGCAAATCCTCTATTATTTCAAATGCAATATGAACTGAATTGGTTGAATTGGATCAATTAGATTGGATAAATTAAAATACTACAGTAGCAACGACGTTGAATGTTAATGATGATAATGGGATTAATTAACTTGTTATTAAGGTGAAATCAACAACAGAAACTACAGCAAAATTTTTTTAATTAATTTGTCTGATGTAAGCAGAGCTGTTTCGGATGGCCTGGGTAGGTGTTCAAACCAACGAAAAGGAAATTGTCAAAGTGGCTGAGAAAATTTGTTACTGAGGAAATTCCACGAATCAAGATTGCAGCTAAACAAGCACAAATTTTTATTTACTTTTCTTTATTACTCGAACTGCAGGACTCATGTGGCCTATTGAAAAAATTTGATTGTTTTTGCTAGGAGTCTCTTAGGCCAATCACTGTGTTGTTGATACGGATGTGGAACAAAGCTAGCAGTCGTTGCTGAAGAATTTATTTGCCATTTATAAGCTTATATACAGAAATTGTATTTTAAAGAGTAAGGAGTGCAGCACAAATGGGAAAAGTTTGCCACAAAAGGGCCCTAACCATTGATTGAAAATTTTGCATTATAACCGGGCGACAGTTTCTAGCTTCTAAGCGAGGGACCAAGTATAAAAATTGAATATATTGCCGGTTTAAATTTATCAGAATTCGACAAGATGTGGTGAATCTGGTGTAAATTTTAGTGAAACCATCGATCAGGCTTAACTAAGTAACTAACTTTAGTATGGATTGACTTTGAAGTTGTTGACTTGATCATATTGACTTCAGTCCCTCAGCTTTCTCAAGTTCAAGTTTTAACGGGAAAGGTCGTGTTTCTGGTGTAGTGTAATATATACATTACAGCATGGACATGGTTAGATGGTTAAGATTAAATGAAGTTATAGAATGGCTTGTATTATAGATCATACTTGGTGATTTTTTCATTTCATTAATTTCTTGGTGAGACTGAGGTGCAGTGCAGAGTTTCAACAACTTATGTTTTGCACTGGCTCATATCATTGGGATGACTGCTTTTGACTGCGCCATTCACTGGCTCGTGTAATAATGGAAGTAGAGACAAAGAATTGAAGCAAGGTTTAATGGCTTTAAAAGTTTGGATCTAAGCAATAGTATTGTAGGAGTTTTTTTACTCACAATCTTGCCAAGAGATTGTTTTGATTGAAGAGATAATAGTAAACCAACTTTAACAACTTTGAAGATTTAGTTTAATAGTATGAAGTATGAGGGTGTTAAAAATAAAATTGTGGCATTTTTACAACTTTTTAACATTCTCTGTCTTGTTATTTGTCATATCACAGCATATGTTTTAAAATATTACGATGTGAAACTATGCCAAATTTTCTAATTTATTATTATTGTTGCGAGTTTAGCACGTTTGAAAACTTTGTAACGATTGGAGTACTTTTGTTCTACTAAGTTCCAAATTTTTATCACTAGTTTTAAATAATTTTTTTAGGCTTAAAAACTTAAAAAGTTTTAAAGGCTAAAGCAAACAGAACAAAAGCATAGACAAAATTAGGACTACTGATCCTGTATGTGACACGTACTCGTTTAAAACGTTTGTGAATTAAAAGGATTAAATGAGAAGGATTTTTCCAGAATTCTCAAAATGAAACTTTTTGTATAAAATCGATATACTTTTCAAGTAATTTACATAAATCGAAAATCCTGTTAAGATTAAAACCATCTAACTGTATTGAAATGCATCAATTCTTTAAATAAAAAACAACATTACTGCCATTGCTCAGCAACTTTCATCACGTCTCTCACATTCTCATCCTTCCCTCTTTCTCTGGCTTCCTATAGGCATTTGGTTTCAAAGAAAATCCCATCTTACATCTCTCTTTAATGATCCTCTGCTACAGTGGCCACTTAACTGAGTGAGGTGTCAAAGGCGATCTTTAATGATCGCAAAAAGGCAAATTAGGCAAAAAGATGACAGACCAACTGTTATGAACTATTGAAGCTAGGAACGTACAGAAGTTGTAATCCGTTATTTTTATGAGTTATAAAAGCTGTTGTTTGGAATGTACTCATGCAGCTTGCAGCATACGGTTTTTCCCACTTTACTCTAGCAAAAGCCTGAAGTCTTGCAATAAAACTCTGGCTCTCAAAATAAGTTTAATCGTTGATAGTATAATGGTATTAAAAAAAATTTTACCGGCATTTTACCAGATGCTGACTTGTAATTTTTTTTTTTTTTAGTCATTGTACATTGCAGTATTATTGTTGAAGATGTTTTTCTTTCGTCTAAACAGACAAAACCGCATTCAATATTGAAGTCAAATATGACTTTTTTTACTTTCATTGTTTTTATGATGATACAGGTTGCGATCAAAGTCATTAGGTAAGTCATTAAATCAATTTTCCTTTTAAACCGGCGTTTAAAACTACTACATAATAAACAATATCAATACTAGGGGTTTGCGCAACTGAAAATTTGCACAAACGTATGAACGTATACGAATACGTTTCATACGTAGATAAGTTGATACTTGATTGTAAAAACGTTTGATATGTTGATACGTTTGTCAGTAGCCCAAATCTCCTACTATTGTTGTTTGATTTATTTGTAGCTAGTGATTGTTGAACTGCCTGGCAAAAAAGACTTTTTATTGGCTTTCTGTCATGGATTTGTTTCAGTCATATTAAGAAAAAAGCGTTTTTGGACTTAGTTCAGTTTCAAGTTATTTCCGAGAGCTTTTTGATCTATTCTCAACCAGTTTACTGGCTGTTTAAAGGGGCTGCAATTTTTTTAAGTGCCTTTTAACTGCTTAACCCTCAAAGCCCTGAAATTTTGGAAAAATGTAGAGCCCGATTAATAGTGACATTTTGGAGTCTCTACTTTGAAGCGCATTAGTGCTGTTACCATGGTTACGATGGTTTCACTAACCGGCACTAGGCTCAAGACATGTGGTCAAAATGTTGTTTTAAACAGCATGCAAGGTGTTTTTAATCATTTATTTATAATAACAATTGTCTATATTAACTTGCAATTAGTCCCACATTAACTCAGTTGACCATGTGTTTTAAAGATGAAGGATTAATGCCAAATTAACCTTAAATCATATGGGTTAATGCTGGCTATGTTTATTTAGTTTAGATATATAGAGGGCGCAATATTCTAAAAGCGCTCTCACTAGAGTAAAATTTGCAAGCTTAATTTTGCTTTAAAGTGAAGACAATCTATGAGTAAGAAAAGAAGTTCAATTTTTAAAAGCACTTAACAATTTTAAAAGTAATGACCTAAGAAACGTCATATCTGCCAATAAGGCACGAAACATAAAGAATCCATTTTTAAAATTGATACTGATGAATGCACTTCATGTCTTGGGAATGTTGTGAATGGGGGAATAACAAAATCAAAAATTCATTTTGCAAGAAGTTAAAAATGTTCATAAGTGTTGGAATGTTGAAAGCTTCGCGAGATCATTAATTTAAAATGTAAAAGACCAACCTATTTTTTGCGTTATTAAGATTTCTCACATATATATTGTTTTAGAAGCAAGCCATACAAATTTCAAACTGCTTTCTAGGCATATCTATGAATTTCAAATTGCATCTTTGCTTTTATGCATTTTCTGTAAATAATACGGTAAAATTTTGTTTTATTATTTAATGTTTTTATATACTATATATCTTATTAGCATTTTTTTCTGATAGTTAAAAATAGTATCGTTAGAGGAACAACAATTAGTGTTTGTTTAAGTTTGAGTTACCATTGCGCCACATTTAATACGTCTTTATTTAAAAGGAATTAAAAATGGCTGACCAAAAAGGGAGTTTCTTAGGGTTAGACTTCTCTGGAATATAATATTATTTTTATATGAAGTGAACTATTTCATGAGTGTGCTCTAATACTCAATTTAGGGCTTTTAACTACTTCTTGATTGGCAAACTAACAATAGAAAATAGAATTTCATTGAAGGAGCAACTTCAATTGAAGTAATTTAATTTAAACTTTGAAATTTGCATGAATAAACTGATAATGGAATTATTTAACACAATTGGAATTTGACATTTCAATTGTATGAGCCGTTTATTCTCAGCAGGGTTTTATTATTATAGATTATAGATTATAGATTATAGATTATATTCAACAGGGTGACACAAACACAATACATAACCATCTGTCAACACTTTCATTTTAACGTTTCTAAATGTTTGCTTAGCATTATACGTGTAGTTCACTCGTGTGGCAAACAAGAGATTTGCTGTTATGCCTGCCACACAACATCAGTTCATTATTTGTTCATTAAATGTTGGTAACTAGTTTCAAGCTTACCATGGAACAGATCACATCAACAAAGATTAGACTATCTCTGATCTGGATTGACAATTACATCAGCATGTATTCAGTTGTGATTGTTGGGTTTATTGTTGTTCTGTGTACTATTGTAATGGCAAACTTTATGTTGACAAATTGTTTTCTATCTTGTGGGAAGCAAACAAATCTAACAAGTAAGAGTTTACAAGAATGTAAGCTTATGTGTGTATCTTTTATTTATAGAAGAAATAAATTCAGCAAGATGTAGAGTACATATATATATATAGTCGTTCTTTAATTGGATTAGAGTTTAATTTATTGATGAAAGTGTTTTAATTAAGTGTGCAAAGTAAAATGAGAATTTAGTTTTTTTATAATAATTGTTTTTTGGAAAGGTCAAAGGAAAATTTATCTTTTTATATTGGATGATGGTAATTGTAACCGTTTAAAGACATTTCTAAGTTTAAATGAAACAAAGGTATGGATTAATTGTTCGGAAATTTTTTAGAGAACCAAGGTGTATGAATTAATTAGTAAAAAAGGGGAAATGTATTCATTTTAAATTATAAAAGGAATTGCATAAATTTCATTCTACTTTAAAATTCTTTTCTGCTTGATAAGTAACAATTCTGCTTTTAAAATTCAAAATAACGTAACAAGGAATAGATTTAAGTTATAGAAATAGGAAACCAAAACTCAAGGGAGTTCTTGGTGCACTGACACCATTTCATTTTGCACTACAGCTGATTTGTGAAGTTAAGTCGACATATGCCTTATTCAACTTCATTAATTTATGTCAAAAAGTTCTTAAGTTTATTACTCGAGACATCCATCGTCCATTTTACAAGCAAAACTTACAGATGTGTCTTGGAGAAATTCTAGAAGTGCTGGGTCTGCTCTTTACTGATTAAAATTAGAAATGAAGAATAATTATTTTCAATGATTTATCTGCACAGTGTTTGTTTTTTTTCTTTATGTTGTATAGGTGATTATAGGTTTAATTTGTTAGATTATCTGCTGCATACGTGCTTTGTTGTTTCTAGTAAAAAAATTAGGTGATTATTGGTTCAATTTGTTGTTGATTTTTTTTTGCCTGGTTGTATATTTTTATTTTCCTGCTATTAGAGGCACTTTATCTTTAATAAATCACTAGGGTAAAGAGCTAATTGCAATCTGTTTGACTGGGGCTAAGACTAAAAGAACAGCAATTTATTACTTGATGGAACATTTTGAACTGAAACAACAGTTTTCATAGAGTTTTCCTATCTTTATACCAAATTTTAAAGTGTATTGCATATTCGTTTTTTAATGCATGTTTTTTAATGCATGATTATTTTAATTAGGGTGGTTAAGGAAAAATATAGCAATACAATACAAACAATAGCCATACGGATCTTGGCAATTTGATTAAAAACTAATTAAAATCATTACAGGAATGAATTGCTAATTTTGATTTATATAGGTAATGTTGTTTTTTTTAGACAATGGTTTGCAAACATTTCTAGGATTTTTTTTTTTAGATAAAACTCCATCAATTTTAAATGACCACACCAGAATCTCTCATAGGAACAAATGCTTTTCATTTTTTAGTTTTCACTATATTTATGTCAATTATGTGCTGTTTTATTCTAATTGATGGGTGTCTGATATTCAACATATATTCTTGTACAATATAATATATATAAAATTTAGTAATAATGACATTAATTCCTAAATCCACTCTGCGGTTCTCTATCTACATAGCGAGTTTAAGTTTGCAGCAGAATCTTTTTAGATATAATGTGAACATGCACTTTGAAATGCTTAGATAGGAGAAACCCGGCGCTTTGGAAACAAGCAAATAAACGAAATGGCAAATCTCTGGTTTGGAAGAAATTCAGTAGTCTTCATTTTTTCCAGGCAGCTCATTTGGCTCCAATAGAATTAAAGTCACGATATACTTTTTCCAAAAATCAAAACGGAGGATATAAGATTTTCATGAGTGATTGATTTTTGGCAAAAAAAAAGTCACTTGTCCTTACTTTACATTTTCTTGGGGTGCAATTTTCAGACTTTTACATATACATTTATTCTTGAAAAGGCACCTATTTCCATAAGGTACAGTCTTCGCCACGACCGTAAAAAACTTGCAGGGGACAAACATTTAACAAGATTGGACTTTTTTTTTATTGCAGCCAGTTTTCAGCTATGGACTACTGTGTGTGTATGTGTGTGTATAGCCTTTTCGAAGATGGAAGAAATGAGAGTTGTCTGCGGAGATTGTAAGTACACCAGAATAGGGTAATCTTAGAACTTGATGGTATGTTTTCCATAGATGGGCAAAATACATGTATTTTATATACAAGTATTTAAAATACAGTATTTTAAGTACATTTATGTATTTTGTATTTAGTATTTTAAAATAATTTCCAGGATAGTATTTAAAATATAAATGTATTTTGGTGTTATATAGAAGAAAGTATTTAAAAATGAATTGTATTTTGGATACAAAAAAATTTAATGTATTTAAAATGTATTGCTAAATACAAAATGCATTTTCAGACCCAAAAAAATTATACCGTATATACTCGCGTATAAGTCGAGGATTTTTGGACCAAATCTTTTATTTTATTTTTTCTATTTTTTTGTTTTATTTTTTATTTTTTATTTGGTTCGATTTATACGAGGGTCAATAGCCGTTTTAAGTTTTAAAAAAATAAAATAGTAAAAAAAAATAATTTAGGGGGTTGAATTCGATAGTTTTTGACCCATTTTAAGTAAGGGTCGACTTATACGCGGGTTGACTTATACGCGAGTATATACGGTAAATGTTTTTGGTGTAAAATGTAAAAATGGCAAGTTTTTTAAAAATAAGGTGACCAATTGCCAATCAGCTATTTCAATCTGTCAATCTGACCAAGTGACCATACCATACGCATACGTAATACGTTACATACGCATACGTGTATGTACGTCGAACTGAACCAAATTTAAACGTTAAAGGCGCTGTGACACTGGCACAGGCACAAAATGGGAAAACCGAAATTACCTTTTATGTAAATGATAAATATTATAAAATTGTAGAGAGGGAAGGAAACAATATAACCACAGAATGCCAGAAAGTATTTTTAAAGTATTTAAAGTATTTTGTGTTTTCTGG
>AFFK01019836.1:0-17431 GCA_000239455.1 Strigamia maritima | reverse complement strand
CCCCCTAAACCTCCATTACCCACTACACCAAAACCAAAACCTTTTACTAATGTTACATCTAGGCGCAAAGTTGTTTCAACTACAACTAAGACACAGTCTGCCTCATCTCGAGTAGCATTTAGGACCCCGGTACCGAACAAAGTAGGATGGGAAAGAGAAGAAGTTAAGAGACAGACTGGCAAAACGAGAGGAAAGTGGGATGTTTATTTTTATGCGCCAGGTTGTCGTGCGCCATTACGAAGTCGACCAGAGGTACAAGAATTCTGTGAGAAAGAATTACGCGTAAGATATAATCCTAATGATTTTAATTGGGTTTCCTCTCATGAAACCACGGGTCACGAAAGTTCTGAAGATGAAAATGACCTGGAACAACCAAGAATGGAAGAAGGGGGTGATAGTAACGGCACAAATGACCCTAGCCCGATTGATTAGAGCCCCATTTCGAGTGGCGATGCCGAAGCGCACATTGTGCGTGTGTATTGTGCTTCTGTTAAAGAGCCCTTAACTTTTGAGGAAGCTATTGCCTCTCCACAAAAGGCAGAGTGGACCGCAGCTATGGCTGAAGAGCTTAATACCCTGGAAGAAAGGGAAGTTTTTGAAATTAAGCCACGTCCCTCGCATAGTCACATTTTGGGATCAAAATGGATTTTTAAATTAAAGCGGAATGCCGAAGGGGCAATTGTCCGATACCGTGCACGTTTAGTTGCACAGGGCTTCCGTCAAATCCATGGGATTGACTTTCAAGAGGTTTTTAGCGCGGTGGTCAATTTTACGCTTGTTCGCTTGTTCTTCTGCTTGTTGGTTGTTTTGCGCGAATGGCGTGATATTCACTCAGACCTGAAGTGCGCCTATTTGTACGGCGTCCTTGATTTCCCCATATACATGGAACTCCCAAAAGGCATTGCTACAAAACAGCCAAATTGTGTGTGGTACCTGGTAAAGGCGCTTTATGGTTTGCACCAATCTGGTCGCATGTGGTATCAGGCTCTTGACTCAGCCCTACATGACATTGGTTTTGACAGTTACTGGTTTTAATTGTGTTTACTCTTATGGTTCAAGTGCACTATTATTAGTGTATGTCGATGACATGGTGCTTTTTGCACGTGACATTGAGACAGAACAGAAACTCATCGACGAAATAGGTAAACACTTTAATATTGTCAATTTAGGAAATGTCTCGAAATTGTTAGGGGTTGAGTTTTATAGGGAAAAGGAATCCATGTTACTGCATCAAAATGAATTCATTCACAAGTTAGCGAAACAATATAATGTAACCCCCAATAGATTGATTAAAATCCCTGTTAGCATAGGCACTGCTTTAAATATGTGTAAAGAGTCAGAATTGGAAACGGAATTTCCATATAGGAATTTAGTAGGGAGCCTTATGTTTTTAGCTTCGAGGACAAAACCCGATATCCTTTATTACACAATTTACCTCTCCCAATTTAACAATCACCATTCTGTGAAACACGTCAAATGCTTGTTACAAATACTACAGTATGTAGTAAATACATCCAATTACTGCATAAATTTAAACAATTGTAAAAATGAAGAATTGTATTTGTACACAGATGCTAGTTGGGCAACAGATTTGGTCAACTGTAAAAGCTTTGGCGGTTATATATTGTATTTAGGAGGATCAGTAATCGGGTGGGGATGTAAGAAACAGAGTGTAGTTGCTTGTAGCAGCATGGAATCTGAATATGTTGCTCTATCATTTGCAGCGCGTGAAGCCTATTGGGTGAGCTGCATTTTTGAAAATTGTGTTTTATTTCATAGTCAACACTCCTGTGATACACTCTGATTCGATATCATCGATACAGTTTGCGACCAATGATATTGAAAACAGTAAGACTAAACACATTCGGATAAGATATCATTTTTTGTCGCAACTGGTTTGAACGAGAGTATTTCAAACTAGCCAAAGTACCTGGTGAATATAACGTTGCGGATATTTTCACGAAATGGTTATCCAATGAAAAGATCAGAGACTTGTGCGAAACAGTCTTTGATGTTTTGCCCGATTAGTGATATTGTATGGGCCATGACATCCTGCCATGGCATGGTGTTAAATGGTCTAGTGTTGTTTTTTAAACAGCTTTAATGTAAAGGAGCGATTGTTAGTATATGTTAAATTAAAGTTGTTTGTTTAACTTTTTAAGTTATGTTTTTATATTTCCAAAGGTATGGGAATGTAAGTTGTTTTATGCCCCTATTGATAAAAGTGTATGAAAGTCTTAATTATAACTGTTTTAGTGTTCAGAATAATATATAAGATATATTTCATGCATTGCCATATTTATCTTGATGTAATGGCAATGCTTTTGACATTTCAGTTGTTAATTTTGCCAAGAGATGGCAGTAGTGTCAGCAGCAATTTGTCTCATCCACTGCCTTGCCTTAGCTTGCATTCTGTATTGTGCTTGTCACATGTGCCTATCATGTGACAAGAAGTTATATAAGTCATAACTGAACTTTGTAGAGGCACTTGCTCTAGACGGACATGACTGGTTCACAGTAGTCTAACCTGAGCTGGTCCTCGTTTCCTTATCACAAATAAACCTTACATGTTATTTTTACAGACAGTGTTTCATTTTCATAAATAACATTTATTACATTTCATAGGTTTTGTAGGGTTCCGGTTCTTGATAAATAACTCGGCGAGTTTTGATGCTACAAGGCTGAAACAGGCATCATTCGAAGCGCACTGGCCAGGCGCATCCAACCATGCCAATTTCAACATCGTAGGCCCAACGGTTCACGAGATATCGCCATTTTGGCAACGGACCGCCATTTTGGAGTTAGTGGAATTTTCCATAACATTTCTTGCGATTTTCCAAGGACATTTAGGCTTGGTTGGACAAAGTTTTTATATGCATCTGAAGCGAAAAAACACGAGGAACACGATGGCGTTTACGGCATTTCAATTGGACTAACGGTTGGAAAGATACGGACGTTTTCGCGAGCTGAGATAAGAAAAGAATTTTCCCACTTTGAAGAAACATATGCCAAAAGACTTCCACTGCAGATTTGCATATTTTCTCAACTATATAGGCATATTCAGGTCCTTAGGTGTCAAGGTCATCACCCATAACAACAGCTTCAGGTTGAAGGTATAAGTATGTCATTTCAGCTCGATACCGGTGCTGAGGCATCGGTCATTACTGCAGCACATTTGCAGTTTGCGTGATCAGTTTCATGAAAGAATAGAATTGAGCGCATAATGCACACTTTAGGGGTTATGATGGCGCTGTTATTCCCACTCAGGACATTTTTGATGCGGTCGTGGGTTTTGCTGATTTGGTGAGGCGCGTTCCCTTAGTTGTGGTGTCCAATCAAGGACCAAATCTTTTTTGGCAGGGATTTGATTGCCGAATTTGATTTAAAAAATGTTTTGGAATCAGACTTTGTTCTTGATTCTTCTGCAATTAACACAGTGACCACAGCAAATGTTGCCCACGGGCTTATGGCATTGCTTAGAGAATTTAGATGTATCTTTCAGGTGGGCTTAGGTGCTTACTCTGGCCCCCCTATCGACCTGCCTATGCGCGCAGAGGTTGTACCACGGTTTTTTAGGCCCCGTCCTGTGCCTCTGCCACTTAAGTTCATGATGGAGACAGAAATCGACAAGTTAGTCTGCCAAGGTGTACACTCACCTATACCATTCAGCAAATAGGCCACGCCTTTAGTAACGGTTAGAAAAAGAGATTGCACATCAGGCTTTGTGGTGATTACCAGGCAACTATTAATGCTGTCATACAACCACACCCCTATCCGCTGCCTAAATATCTGATTTACTAGCCTGCATTAATTTGGTCAGTGTGTTTACTAAGCTTGACATGCGTCAAGCATATCAACAGATCACACTGACCCCTCAATTGGTGCGGATTGTGGCGGTGAACACCATAAAGAGCCTGATGGCTGTCAATCGCCTTCCTTTTGGGACTAATCCGAATTCTGGCGTTTTCTAGCGCATTGTGGACAGTGTGTTTGCCGGCATGATCGGAGTTTTGGTATATCAGGATGACATTTTGGTGGTATCGCGAACAAAAGACGCTCATCTCCACTTGTTGCGGCAAGTTTTTCTCCGTATTTCTGAGAATAATTTTCGGCTGTGTTTGCCTAAGTGCAAATTCATGTGTGCAGAGGTTGAGTATCTTGGTTATTACTTGTCTCGCGCTGATATTAAACCATTGCCCAATCGCGTGCAGGCAATGATGGCTATGGTTCCGCCGGTTGATCAGAGTTGGGTAAAGGCATTCATGGGCCTTGTAAATTTTTATGGACAGTTTGTGCCCCGCCTAGTGCAAGTCGCATCCCTCCTGTATGCGTTAATGACGCGCGATGCGCAATGGAAATGGATGCAGGTCCAAAATGACAAGTTCAACAGAATTAAACAGATGTTGTCCGCGGCCCCTGTTCTTTGTTTTTGATATGGCGTTTCCCACTGTTTTAGCATGCGATGCGTCTCAATTTAGAGTTGGCGAAGTTTTGGCGCAGGTGGGAGAAGATGGAAAAGAGTTTCCAGTGGCTTATGGATCTCAAACTTTGTTAGCAGCAGAGTTTAATTACGCTCAAATCGATAAAGAGGTGCTTGTCATTATATTCTGTCTGACTAAGTTTAATCAGTATATTTGTGGTCGTCATGTTACAATTTACATTGGAATTTTTGGTACAAAAAACCCTTTTCGAACATAATTTCTCTTCCGACTGTTGCGTTGGGCTTTGAAATTGTCGTCGTATGACTATGAATTAGTGTATAGACCAGGTGAGAGCAATTGCAACGTCGATGGTTTGAGTCTGTTTCCGATTGAGGGTCCTCCTTTGCTGCCGGAGGAAAATAATATTTTTTTAACAGTTAGAAACATTTGATTTGCTCTCGTGAAATGAGGTGAAGCGGGAGACGGGATCAGATTCTATCTTGCAGGTAGTGGTAAAGCATTTTGTCGCGCCTTGTGTGTTAAATCCTGCTCAGCGTGAGGTTTTTAAGCCATATCTTAAAAGATTGGATGAGCTTTCTATTGAGTCTGGGGTTCCTTTGTAAGGGCAGTGGATTGTCCTCCCACAGGCGTTGCATTTAAAATTGTTAGCCTTACTTCATGATGGCCACGTTGGTGTGGTTTCCATGAAAACACACGCGTGAGCTTATGTTTAGTGGCCTGATATTAATGTGGTGATTGAAAAATTTATTAGCAATTGTCAGGTTTACCAATTGACCAGACGATGCCTCATCGACAACCTCCTGTCACCTGGCCAACGACCAAGCGTCCATGGAGTCGGATTCATGCTGATTATGCCGGACCGGTTGCCAACAGAATGATTCTCGTGGTCGTGGACGCGTTTTCCGGTTGGTCGAGGCAGTTGCCATGTCATCTGCAACTTCTGCTACCACCATTGTAGGTATGTAGTAAATCCAACATGTGATGTCAACCTAATTGTGGCTGTGTTTATGTCAAAGATTGTCATAACACAGCTCAGAATTGTTTTATTTAATAACAAAGGCCCCATGTTATAATAATTGCCAATTAGTCATTTAAGATATTGTCTGTTAATTTATTTTGGCAATTATTGATCATTAACAGTTATTTTGGTATTATTAATGTAGTTAATGATCTTGGCTAGTTTACCAAATTGGTAGTTATTGATTTCATGTATTTTCTGCATCAATTTGGTCCTCTTGCTTGTCATTTCTCCTTTTAGAGAACTGCATGTCAAGTGATCTAGATGTATGACATCAGTTCTCTATTTTACAAAGCATTTCCATCACCTAGGTGATGAGTGGCTATTTTTAGAAATGATTTAATGCTTTTATTCAGCCCGAGACTACAATTTGTCCCGGGCCTTTTCCTTCCTGTCCAGGTTCAGCCAAGATGGCGCCTGTGAAGTGCTCCTGCCAATAAACAAGTTGTTTTACATGTTTGGACCGTTTAAGTGTGAGTTTTCTCGAAATTACATGCATTAATTCACTTGAGCATATAAGCAGTTTGTCTGGGGCCACCGAGAGCTTTTACGCGGCCGAAAAAGTACGCAAAGTCACGTCGCCGGTTCCGAGACGTAGTGCGCGAATCGAAGTTTACGTACGTCAGCCAGAAGCCGCTCGTCCCACGTGCGGCTGGAATTCAGTGAGAACTCCCTACATCGTACCGCAGCAAAGCTCCATTCGGTGCACTTTTGGTTATCACCTTATTGCGGTACCAAGCAAGGAACGAGGAACACAGCCAGCCTATTGCCGGAGCGCTCAGAAGCATATTTAGGGCCGACTTTTGGGTCGACGGGATTCGCGGCAACTTTTGGCCGCAGCCGGGCCACCGGGTCCCGCCGAGCGATCTCGGATTTTCCATCCAAAATCAAAATTTCCAAAAATTGCAAGAATTTGATTTCCACCAATTTCTTGACCATTACGGAGCTCGTGGGTCCTGGCCAAACGTATTCCACAACAACCATCACCGCTTTGAGACGCATGTTTGCATCATACGGTTTGCCAATTGTTTGTGTCTGATAATGCCACTATATTCACCTCAGAAGAGTTTAGAACTTTCTTGCAGCACAATCGAATTCAGCAAGTGTATTCTCCACCATATCATCTGCAGTCCAACAGGCTTGCAGAGCGTGCCGTGAAGAAAGTGAAAGAAAAGCTATCCAGAGCTCAAGGCGCTAATATGGACCTTAAAATTGCAAGACTTCTGTTTCAGCAGCATTCTACCTTGCGCGCAGCTACCGGTTGTTCGTCTGCTGATTTGTTTCTTGGAAAGCGTTTGAAGACGCACTTGGATTTGTTAGTAGAAGGCGAAGTAGAGGATCTTGTTAATTGTAATTTTCCTTTTAGACAGTTTGTGGTGGGTGATCCCGTGTGGTATCGTACATTCCCAAAGTCAAAAGTCCATGGAAAGCTGCTGTCATCACTGCCACAAGAGGAGCTATTGCGTATGTGTTGAACGACCAGCTTACGGGTGCTCCACTTGTACGGCATGTTAACCATTTGAGACGGCGTGCAGGAGAACCCACCGTGACTGCTGTTCTGCCTGCAGGTTTGGCGGGTGATGTTTCGTCACTGCCGTTGTCTGCGGAAGAGGCTGGTGTGCCTGTAGAGATTCCGCAGCTCCGGATACATGTCCCTCTGACTGTTCCAGTGCAGCCGGCGCCCGCCAACGTGTTGCAGTCACCGATGCCAAAAGAGACACAAAAGCCAGCACTAGAAGTGTTGGTCCCTGCTATGGTTTCTCGACCACCAGCAGTGTGCTCAGCGGCACACACTGCCCAGGTCGACCATCGGATTCCGGTGCACCTGTCACCCCTTGGTCAACAAGAAAGGTTGCCGCATGATTTGAGTGACAGTTCTGCACCAAGTTCAGAGACATCCCCCGAGTCTTCGCCGGCGCAAGCAAGCCAAGGCATGACTTCGAGAGCTGTACAGCCACAAGCAGTTGTAGCGCTCCCTGCATCGTCATCCCTTATTGGCCAAGACACGCCTGTGGTGCGTAGGTCCGAGCGGGTGGCTGCTGGGCTAGTTAAACCACGTCATTATTTATAAGATACACTTTTAAAACAAATAGAATATATTAAAAATAAGAAAAGAAATGTTAAAATTATGAATAGTAATAGCAAGCATTTTGTTAATACAGTGCGCGACAAAACTTTAGCCCAGAGGACAAAAACCTGAAAATAAAACAAAATAAACACTGCAGAACACCCCCAATTTTTTTAGGGTCTATTTATGCAAAAATAATGTTACAAAAAATTTACAGAAAATTGGCTTCACTACAAAACAATAAATTTCCAACAATAACAAAATAAGGTGCAACACAAACTTTGGCGGAGATGTAATTATTTGTATAAAAAAGCTGAATTAAAATTCCCTTTGTGTTAATTGTGAAAAAATAATGAAAAACACTAATTATAAACACAATGTCAGACATTAATTTGCATTTCCAAAATGGGTGCAAGTAAAAAGCTAACTGAAGCTAAAAAAAGCAAAATTGATGCTTATAAGTAATTGGGACTGTCAAATGTAAAAATTGGAAAGAAAATTGAAAGGTCTGAAAAGATTATTCGTAATTACTTGAGATTAGGAGCCAATTGTGGACTTAAAAACCCAAGAGGGCGCCCAAAATCCACTTTTATGTGTGCCCGTAATCTTGTGATTTGCAAAGCAAGTAACAAATGCACTTCTGCCTGCGCAATTAAGTCGGAATGTGATTTGAACTGCAGTGTTAGGACCATCCAGCGTGTTTTGAAAAACACTCCTCATCCAAAATACACAAAACCAAAAAGGAAACCAGCTCTAAAGCCTCATCACATCTAAGCCAGATTGAGTTTGGCAAAGAAGTATGTTTCCTGGACAG
The DNA here is from genome assembly GCA_000239455.1 of Strigamia maritima. Classification (NCBI taxonomy): domain Eukaryota; kingdom Metazoa; phylum Arthropoda; class Chilopoda; order Geophilomorpha; family Linotaeniidae; genus Strigamia; species Strigamia maritima. The sequence continues at coordinate 9,089 of AFFK01019836.1, read as the reverse complement.
ATGAGTGGAAGCATGTTGTGTTTAGTGATAAAAAAAATTTAATTTGGATGGCCCTGATGGTCTACAAAATTATTGGCATGATTTAAGGAAGGACAATGTGACTGTGATGAGTCAAAATTTCTAAGGTGGCTCAGTGATGGTTTGGGGAGCATTTGGCTACAAAAAGAAAAGTGAAATTGTTTCTAAATGGACGCCAAAATGCAGCAAAGTACCAGGATGTTTTAAGCAAACATTTGTGGAAAAAAGAGCGAGGAATGGCTGGAAACAATGGGACTTGATGAACCAAGATGGCTGCAAAAAATTGATTGATTCAATGCACAAACGATGCATTGATGTTATAAAATCTGGTGGAAAGTCAATCAAATATTGAGACAGTCAGAATTGTATTATTTTATTTATTTTTTATTTGTTTCAAGTATCGGCCAAAGTTTGTGTCGCACCTTATTTTGTTATTGTTGGAAATTTATTGTTTTGTAGTGAAGCCAATTTTCTGTAAATTTTTTTGTAACATTATTTTTACCTAAATAGACCCCAAAAAATTGGGGGTGTTTTGTAGTGTTTATTTTTTTTTATTCTCAGGTTTTTGCCTCCTGGGCTAAAGTTTTGTCGCACACTGTATTATGTAGAGACAAAATATTCAATTCTGTAACAAAACATTGAAAATCAGGAGAATTTTGATAGCAATGTTATGCTTAAATATTTAGGTAATTTAGGCAAACAATCAGTGAATCTCTGTTAGCATTTAACAATAATGATAAGAGTTGATCATCATATCCAGTTCTAGGTCAGGAGATGTTTGGATCTGGGGGAGTGATGTTATGTTTGAATATGCAAATAATATGTATATTTTAATAATTAGCATATAAGCAAAAAGAGCAATATGTACACAGTTGCTTGGCAACAAACAAACATGTTTTAGAATAAAGAATGAGTCTTTTCTGTGCCTGCATATCACATGGAGCTTGTGCACAGTTGCTCCGTTGAGAATGCAGTCCAAATTCTAAGTAGATTTGGTGTGTATTTATTGAGTGTACTGCAGAACACATCAGTCTATTAAAGATCAAATGCAGTCAAAATGTTTATTATAAAGTATTTTCTGAGATAGTTAAAAAAACATATTCTGTCTTCAAAACCTTTTTTTATATAAACAAGAGAAGTTTGGTAATTAGAGACTTTGCGATTTCTCGTACAAAAAATTACGAAATTTAAAAAAAAATATATATTTTTAATTATGGCGTTTTTTTTTTAAATTTCATAATTGAATTTCGAATAATAAGTTGCGATTTGTCAAAAACGTATTATTACGACATTTAATCAGCGGCAGCAATTTTTCGCGTAATTAAACACCTTATCACAAATTAAGCCTAAGAATTTGGCTTGTGGTTTGTATAAGGTGTTTGACTGATTAAAAACAAACCTGATAATCAAATCGCCACAAATTTGCCAAAATTACAGCTGAAGCGGAGGGAAAATGGCGGCGGAATTTGATGAATATTGTTGTTATTCCATTCAGTGCACATGCGCATGCGCAAATCAAGTCATATTTACGAAATAATATACAAAATCTTCTTTATATTTCGTTACAAAATTAATAAAACCACAAAATTAAAACGAAATCATATTGAAATTTCGATTTTTTTATGGTTTTGGATTTTAATTTTTTCGTACAAAAAATCGCAAAGTCTCTATTGTCATTTTATTTAATAACACAGAATAATTGTCATTTCACAAAATAAATGCAAGAATCAAATTTTTTAAAGTATACTCTTTTTTAACTGTCCTTGAGTTAATACAATAAATATTTTGACCTTCAATTGTTTAAAAGTAATTTAGATCAACCATGGAACATCCGAAAAAATTCAGTTATGGACATTCAAACAGATCCCATCTGAAATTGACTTGAGTTTTGCAATTTTTTGTTTAAATTTTTCTTCATCTTCACGCAAGTAAAGTAAAAACATAACTCATATGTTTAAATAATGCTTGCAGACACATTTTGTCATAATCTGTACCTAGCTGAGATACATTATATTCAATAATAAAACATCATCCTCAAGTAAATCGAATATTTCCCTACTGCTTTGAAAATAATAGGGAAAAAATATTGTATAACTGACGTTAGTGAATAGCGACCTTCGACTGGAAACGTGTTTTCTTTTCAACGTACCCAGATAACACCAATGTTGCATGCAATGTTCCAAATGATACTTCTTCTAACATTGCTGCACTGTTGCCAACAGTGCAGCAATGTTAGAAGTATCATTTGGAAGATTGCAGCAACTTTGCAACGTTGCAGCAACATTTGGTGTTAACTGGGTAGTTTAATCAAAACAAATGAAGTATTAAAAAATGGTTATACCTGATGTGCTTGTTGCGCTTGTGCCTGTGCCTGTGCCTGAAGTTGGGCCATTAGTGTCGGATTGGACATTGCTAAAAGACCGGGGTAGTATGCACACGGAAATGATTTTTCGTTTAGTGTACTGCTGAGTGGAACTTTGTACTCGGGTGTGCAACGAAAATCTTTTGGAAATATGGAGCACTGGTACAGGCTGTCCGCAATTGGTTTCTCTTCTTTGGTAATAGGAGCTTCCAATATAGTTGGAGGAACCTAAGCAAAAAATAAAAATAAAAGGTATTACATGTTCTGGTCAAATGGATTGAAATTGAAATTGAAATTACTTACCATGGCAGAGTCGGAAGAGAGCCATATAGCATTATGCTTCGAATACTCAGGGACAACTTGCTTCATGGCTTGGCGTAGATGTTTGCTAAATCCAGCAGGCACACCGTGCCTTAATTTAATTTAATTAGATAAAACAAACCCAAACAGCAACTCCACTAACCAAACTTTATTGCCTTCCGTATGCAAATGTTCCATCCATGAAGTTGTGGATAATGCTTACCAACTGCTAGCATGATCACAAATCACCAACTCCTAAAAGAAGAAGTAAATTAAGATTAAAAAAAATTAAAATTAAAATTCGTATCACATATTTTCTATTGGTAATGTTAATGTGTCTACAAGTATATATACACTACATTCACTACGGCAATAGTTTTAGTTACCCATAACAATTGATGACAGTAGTCGACGCCAGGAATGATTTGACACCTATATGTATTGTAATGTTATAATTCAAACTATTTAGATACTGAAAAAAAAAAAAATTATTATTATTATTCCAATCTATTTTGTACCGGGGCCAGTTGTAACATACTTGACAATAGTTTCCTACAGTTGAATAATTGTTATTTATCTTAATGGTTATCTTAACCATTGGGACCCATGGTCCACGTCGAATTTCCAAGCACTTAAAAAAAATTTAAAAAAAATTGAAATTGTCAAATTATTATCATCATCATATTTTTATCATGATATAAAGTATATGACAACGGCAACCAAAAATTGGATACCGGTATTTCACATTTTTCCGTATAATTTGTCGCTTTTTTAAAAATTGCGAATAAAACATCGAATGAAAAAAATGTCGCATGAAACTAATCTCGGGTGAAATTTGTACAAACTTAAGACTACTTCGAAAGCATTGATTAAGCAGATATTTAAAAGCAAAAAAAATAGTTTATATTAAGTGTTGAAACAAAAGAATAATTTTTTACCTGCGCACAAAATCCTTCCAATTTTCACAATTCACAATTCTGTAGTACTGCCTACAACTGAAAGTTGAGAAAAATCAAACAAGACATGATTTTATTGGCATCAACCATTGAAGCTGAAAAAATCAACTGCCTATAACTGTGTACTTGTATCTATCTTTCCCTTACCTACACGGCGTTCGACGAAAGTCGGAGTTTTGGGGGTGGCCGCTCTTCTTTTGTTATTAAACTGCAGAAAATGAAGATGAAAATGGTGAAATTTCACATAAATTCAAATCTAGCAAAACAATCAGCCAAACGATGGAGAGAAAGCAGTGCGGTAATCCAGTGGAATTGGTCGATTAGATGATCAAGACCGACACAATCACAATACCATGGCAATACGAACGGAACAAAGTGCAGTTGGAGTATGTGTATACCAAGTCCGTAACTGTAACCAAATTGTTTGCTCACCCGACTAGAGATTTGCCTTTTTCCATTGATCTTCGCCCTCCCACCCCCTTTGTTTTAGTAGTGAGTATCTAGAAATATCTAAAACATTACAACTGCCATTCGTCTGATAATAAAAACTGGAATCAAAGTTGACTAAATGCAACTCATCACAAAGAACAAAAATTTACTTGCTGTCGCCATAGTGCGTTATCTCCCAAACGAGTTATGTGATACTGCAATCCTCATTGGTTAGCCCTAGAAAAGCACTGACATCTTTTATCAGGCTGTGAAACTCGTGTCATTTAATGTACAACTAGCGCTTATAATCTTGCCTTATCTTATAGCAATAGTATGTACGCTCAATTGTTTGCCGGAACTTACGCACTCATTTATTTTTCATCTAATTATTGTCTACGGAACAGATTTCTTTTTTAAAAATAAAAATAAAAAAATAAAATAAAATAAATTAAACTAAAAATATTATGATAGGGTACTAGAATTTGGTGTTGTTATCCGAACATCAAAGAAAAGATTTCCAATAATATTGTTCATTTAATGCCAATGTGCATATCTGGGTTAACAAATTCAAGAGCCTATAAAGAAACATGTATAAATAATGATGGACACTAGTTAACTATTGTGACAAGCTTTTATACTGGCCATATTAAGTTAATAAAGATTAATTTTGTGACGGTTATTTCTCCGAGGGCATTGTCTAGTGACAGTGACCACGAGGAGAGGGCGTTTACACACAAAATCTAGCTGAGATAAGGTGCGCACTAAACGTGGGAAAATTGCAATAAGACAGATAAAGAAACGGGAGACCTGATCCTCAAATCATGACAATATTTAATAATAGCACTAACAGATAACAATAAATATACAGAGGAACATAAATATATAACAACAATTAATACTGAAAATAGGGGCTAATTACAATAATATGATAGTTAATATAAATGTGCGAGAGTTCTATTTTCCGTTCCTGGTATCCTAAGTGGTTCTAAAGGAGAGGGAATCCATGAATCCGTCTAACGGTTGACTTTCTTAGTCGTCACAAGGTTTGGGCTGACCGAGTCAGGTGACACGGTTCCCAGACAGACAACAATCGGGGATACGGTGATTTCACCGAATCACTCGATAACGAGACATAACGATACTATAAATACCAGAGAATGAGCACTATGAGTGTTACTTGGCGATAAGCATCACCTAAGCCGAAGATCGACGTTCCGCATCGTAACATGCGTTCCTGAATCATTATTACAACCAAACATAGAATTGTGACCATGTCACGACCCAGGCGCACGGCAACGGCCCGCGTCATGTCCTCCTAGTGGACGGTGCGGACACGACCACTTCCGGTCAAGATAGGAAGGTAGAGAAGGCAGGTAGAGGCAGAGCGGATCCAGGGACGACAGTTGTTAGTGAGCCAGCAACCAGTGCAGTCATGCATTGGCCAAGCTCTGCCAACTCCCTGGTTTCCCCAATGAAGCCCGGTTTCCCAGTTCTCTGGGCCCCGCCTCCATGAGCGAGACCAGTGGCTGCAAGTCCGTAGATCGGGTTGCAGAATGGTTTTTAGTTATTTCGACCACGCGGCCTTTGGTTCAACCGCCAGGGCATCATCAGTTTCAGTGCAAATGTGTTTTTGTGTCCTAAGAACCGTGTAACAGGGTGATTATGGTGCGTTTTGTGACGGAGGAGTCGTAACTTTGTCGCACGACCCGTTTAGATGTGTTTTGAGAAAAACCCATCACATTGTCGCACTGTTGCACGACACTGCTGTAATGGCATTGTCGAGGACGAATTGCTATTGTTGGGCAGTAAGGATCGTCGGTAGAGCATCCTATACGTTGGAACACCAGCCTAGTTTCGCCCAACCAAAGGCAGAAACAAACTGCAAAGGCAGGCAACGGGCGTAATTAACCGGTCTGAGTTTGTGTGAAGTTGGCTGGCCACCGTGAGTCGAAGGTGATAACGTTCGTAACATGGGAAGGACGCCGTCTCTGTAGCAAAATCTGTAGAGCAAAGGTGGCAGGTTTATCGGTTTGGTCAAGCAGGTATTGGTGTATTTTTCGATGAAAAATATGGGATGTCTGTAGTGAGCACGTAGCAGACGCCAGAACATGGGGAAGATGAAAGCCGTGCAGCAGTTGTAAATAGTGGAACTGTTTTGCATTTTGTCTCATTTTTAGTGTAAAACTTTAAATCAGTGATTTGCAGGCGATATCCTGTGAGTTGCGCCGAGCCGGTGTTCTTAGATTCCCTCAGACAGGGAGGAATCCTGTTGATTATTCGATTATGGGAGGGAGACACGGGCAAATGGAGAGATGGTAGCCGTACACTACTGTGTCTTTTGATAAAGTTTGTCTGTGTTGACCAAAAATGAGAAATCAATCAATTGGATGGGCGACTAATCGCGTGGGGATGCTTTTAGTGACGTACCCAAATTCCGCGTAAGTGGTGAGTGAGATATCCTGGTTACGACATTGCCTAGTCCAGTGGTCACGCCTGGGCTGAGGTGACTTTACTTTCTTCTTCTGGTGTTTTGATGGCTGTGTGCAAGATGGCTGTGTGCAAGATGGCTGTGTGCAAGATGGCTGTGTGCAAGATGGCTGTGTGCAAGATGGCTGTGTGCAAGATGGCTGTGTGCAAGATGGCTGTGTGCATGAAGTTATTTTCCCCACTATAATGGTGATAGTGGTATTTTTTGCAGTGAGGGGCGCTGGAGAATCGAATTCGACTGCGAATCTTGCAGGGGAGACATGTAAAGTCGTCATGGCTGCCTCTGCAGGTACTTGACCGGCTTTTGTAGGTTTTTCAGTGCTCATTGCGGTGAGAAAAATACCATTGTAGGTGTAGGCAGAGGGAAGTCTTCGCCAATGATCCCAAATCGACTGCGATTCCTTTGGCGAATGGAAGCGGGTCAAACCCCAAGTCCGCCTTAGGCAGAAGACCGGCTTTAGTAAGATTGTTGGTGGTGTTCGAAGTAGTTAGTTTTGTGGCTGAAACGGACAGGAGTGTTGACTCCTTAAGTAGATGGGCAAAATTAGTGAAAAGATAGGTGGGCACAATTTTTTGTTACCGTTTTAAGTGCGCAATGACATAGAAAATAGAGTAGAACCATGGTACTTTTTGCAGATTTTTATTGCCAAATTCCGAAAAATCCGCACACAGACCCCTTTTTTAAAAAAACATTGGTATAGATGTGTAAGTAGTTCCTTTCGAATAAACACGCTTTTAAAATGTCCCAAATTTATTTTGGCCGGACACAGAAGTGAGAAAGAACTCTCCAAATTTTCAGCGATGCAAACACAATTTTTCTTTGTAATAAATGTAGGCATAGGTAAACTGAAACACGTGTGATCAATGTGTTTTATGCATAAGTTGTGTATTTAAACACAGGTGCGGATCTTTCTTAAGACCCGTGCCTTAAGGTTATTTATTTTGGTTGATTTTAATTGTTGAATTAGATGAGTTTCGGTGCTTTAAATCCAGTGTGTTGTGCAGAGAATGAGGTGAGACATGTTGCTAGGACACGTTGCAATTCGCAAGTGTTAACTTTTATTTAAAAAACATATAGGTGGCGCCAAAAAACCTACGGAAGTCTATAGGTAACAGTATTAAAAAAACACTATTTACAGATAATATAGTATCTCATTAGAGACAAACAAATGTAATAAATAGAAACATAAAACATTGAATAAATACAAATAAATACGAGTATAAAATAACATTTTCCCCCGTTTGTATTTATCCCATCAAAAGTAACATAGTACAGCTATTAAACATATGTATCTAAGTATTTACATAACTCAGTTATTTTGTCTTTATTTACACGTTTTGTTAGTATGTCCGCCAAATTCTTTTTGGTGTAAACGTACTGCAAATTAAATAAACCACTTTGATAATTTTCTTTTACGAATTGAAGCTTTACGTCAATATCCTTCGTTTTGCATTTTCCACATCATTACATATGAAGTGTATGGCTGCCCGGTTGTCACAACTCACAGAAATTTTACTAAAGTCTAAACTCCGGACATTACTGACTTCGCTTAACAGAAGTCTGAACCAATGATCTCTTTCACTAACTCAGATAATGCTATTAATTCAGCCTCCATAGCACTCATAGTAACCAAATTCTGTTTCATCGTTCTCCATATTACAGGATTACTACCGATGCATACAATGTACCCAGTAACAGACTTTCTATCACCCGGAGATGTAGCCCAACTAGCATCGACAAAACAGTTAACTGATAAATTAAATTCATTACTTAAATGGATAGTCTTATCTTTTGTACTTAGTACATAATTCCACAAGTGCAATAGACAATTCCAGTGTACCAGAGTAGGCCTGGAATTATATCGAGCCAATATACCAACCGCAATGCAAATATCCGGTCTGGTATAACGAGAAATAAATAATAAAACTCCTATTAATGTCCTATAGGGATAGTCTGATGGATTAAGAATATCACCATCCAGATTCAGTTCCGCCAAATCAAAACCAACTTTAAATGGCTCAGCAACTCGTTTAAACACTAAGCCGCTAAATCTTTTAGCTAACTCACTAATATAGGTCGTCTGACTGAACTGGATTCCCTTTGAGTCACGTAAGATGTCGATACCGAGAAATTTCTTTGTTTCACCTAAATCCACACACTTAAAAGCTTTGTTTAATAAACCCACTGCTCGTAGTTTAGCTTTTTCGTTTCTCGCAAAAACAATGATATCGTCAACATAAAATAAAATTATAATATCCCATCCTAAGCGATAAACACACTGGGTAGAAATAAACTTGTTAAACCCTAACTTAGTTATCTCCTCACCCAACTTGAGGTACCATTGCCTCCCGGCTTGTTTAAGACCGTACAAGGATTTGCGAAGCTTCCAAACCCTGTTCTTACTAGGATGTAACACCTCCGGAATCGACATATAGATATTTTCCGGCAGATCTCCATACAGGAACGCACACTTGACATCGAGATGTGTGTCGACCCACTTCAGAAACAAAATCAAAATGATAAATAAAAATCTAAC